>VCAZ01000387.1:36706-102603 GCA_005784505.1 Bagarius yarrelli | reverse complement strand
ACAGATTTTGATATTAATACCCTGCCTTGGAGCCTCCTGTTACAACAGACACCAGACAGTCATACTCTAATCCTCAGTATTTTCAGTTACTATTTAAAAAGTTATACAGCCATTTATTCTAATTAAATGATATAAAAAACAAAAAAAAAAACTTCATACTTGGACTGACTAAAAAGCAGATCTGGAGATCGACAGGTAAAAGTGAAGAATGGGTGTAAGGGGAGACCACAAACTTTCATTGGGTTTAAAATGACTAGCGGCACCTCGATTATAGATATACATAATGGCTAAGCCAAAAGAGGAAAAGAATTAACTGGTGTTCATTCTGTAATTTGTGTAGTTATTTTACTCTCTAACATTAAAACACAAACAGAATTTTTTAATTCTTTATATTTACAATTATGATAATTTACACATTCAACAACACCTATTATAAAAGGACAGCTTATGACGATCTTCTTTATAAAAACATATCAAACTGCGCTGAACACACACAGAGGTTGGCGTTTTTCCAAGCAATGGATGTTAATTAAGCTCCGCCCACCAGGCCCAATGTCAGAATGGCGAATTTCACATTTAGTTTTTAAAGTTTTATAAATGTGTTAAATTTCAGGATCAGTGAGAACAAAGAAATATAACAAATAAATAAATCACACAATGGACCTGCATTTATGAGCACACCCGCCAGATTTATTACACACTTTCAGCAAAATCTCAGCTGTGCCCTTCTGTCCATCATCCTCACCTCACCTCAATCCCTCTCACACACACTTCTTTCTTTCACTCACTCTCACCTTTCTCTGTCAATCCACTCGCACTTGCTTTCTTTCTCTCAATCGCTCTCTTTCAATCCACTCGCACTCACTCTCTCACCCTTCTCGCTCACCCTCCTCGCTCACTCTCCTCGCTCACTTGTCTGAGCTGGAGGTTTTTCTGGGACAGAAGACGAGCTCTTTGATGTCATTTGTGAGGTTTTTCAGCTCTTTCAGTTCTTCAGCTGATCCTTTACTGTCTTCATCCGTCTGCTCGGCTTTTTTTCCCACCAACCGCTTCACCACGAGACTATGACACTGTATTAACAACTCATACTGATCCTACACAACACAACACAATCACAAAGTCAGTATAGTAAGTGTGTGTGTAAGTGTGTTGTGTGTGTGTGTGTGTGTGTGTGGTGTGGTGTGTGTGTGTACCTGTGGGAGTTTACTCTGCAGTGTGTGTATGATTTTTAACACACCATACCGTCCTGGAGAAACCAGCATGCAGTTAGTATGTTGTTGAAACAGCAGTAAAACAGTCAAATGAAGAATCAGAGCTTCATCAACAGCTGCCTGTAACTGATCCATCAGAGTGTGTCTGTGTATGGAGAGAACCTGTCTGAAAACACACACACACACACACACCACACAATTATGGTAGTTTGTGCTGGTTTAATGTAGGTATTTTTGTACAACTGTGTGTGTGTGTGTGTGTGTGTGTGTGTGTGTGTGTGTGTGTATGTATGTATATTTGTATATATATATATATGTGTTTACTTCTCTTTTTTCTTGTCTCCTTTCTTCAACATGATGTCACAATTGTCAGCTGCAGCTTCAGCACAGAAGAGGAACTCCTCAATACTCTAAAACACACAAGTTAAACACACAGAGTGTGTGTGTGTGTGTGTGTGTGTGTGTGTGTGTGTGTGTGTGTGTGTGTGTGTGTGTGTGTGTGTTATTAAAGTGTACACTCACTCTTCCTGTCAGGCTACTGTTTAGTTTTATTAGTGGAGTCTTGATCTCATCAGGAAGCGTTGCTAAAATCCTCATCCTCACCTGGAAATCACACACACACACACACACACACACACACACACACACACACACACACACACACAGAGTGGGAAGTGTAAATTCACCTGACAGCAGCTGAAATCTCATCAATTCCATCTGAAATTTCAGATTATTTTGTGTGTGTGTGTGTGTGTGTGTGCGCGCGCGGGTGCGTGTGTTTCAGTCATTTATCTAAATGTGTGTTTCAGATTGGAGATCAGATTTCAACAGCAGCGGGAATGTTATGTTTAATATGTGGAATCTCATTAAATCAAAGAAACACAGAAACTCATTACCATCATCATCATCAGCATTATCACAACCAGCACCACTATCACCATAACATCATCATCACCATCATTATCAACAACATCACCATCATCATATAAAATAAGAACATTAAATACAACAGAAAACAGAGACATTGTTCTATTATAATTTATAAAACCTAAAATTCTGTTTCAGTTTAAACCAAACAGGCCAACAGGCGTTACTGACCTCAGCAGTGATGGAGCTGGGATTCTCCATGACGATCTTGTGATCATCTGACAGGAAGTTGATCATCGCATTGGTCAAATCTGAACACAATGATTTCAGGATGTGTTTCACCAAATGGACCTGAACATCATCTGCAAACGAACACACACAATGTACACTGTGTTAGATTGGGGAAGTGGTAGAGCAGTGGTTAAGGCATTGGACTACCACCTTGAAGACCGGAGTTCAATTTCCAGCACCACTTCAATCTAAGCAAGGCCCTTAACCCCCAATTGCTCAGTTGTATAACAGAAAATAATGTAAGTCGCGCTGGATAAGGGACATTTCAAATGTAAATGGTGTGTGTGTGTGTGTGTGTGTGTGTGTGTGGTGTGTGTGTGTCCAGGTGTGTGTGACAGATACACACCTGGAAAGTGTTTGGTTCCGCGCTCCAGTGCTCGGATGTTGGTGTACAGAGTGTTTATTTCCTCCTGCAGCTCTTTGGCTGTCTGTCTGCGTTTTCCAGTGGAGGAGGAGGTCAAAGTGGAGGACAAGAAAACTGATCGCACCACCTCCCTGTATGCCCGTGATAACGGCCTTAGGAAACAAAGACACACACACACACACACAGCAATTACACATCAACAAAAGCACACACTCCCCATCAGAAAGATTTTAACCACAGCAAATTAAAAAAAACACATTTACAGTAATTTATTTAACCAATGAGAGAACAGCGCCCATATCGCGTCTTTTGCATGATTCGTTACACGCCGTGGCAAAATAAAAATCAATTTTTTTAAGCACACTTCAAGTCATGTGACAAGAACCAACCAATCACCTCAACTTTATTTTATCGCTGAGTTTTTAGTGTAAAATAAAGACACAGCTTTCTCTTCATTTAGGACATTAAAGGATCTCTGTAACATGACATCATCGTGGGTGAGAGGTCGTGTGGTTGCCATGTAACCCATCTAATGCCATAATGACCCCACAATGACCCTACAACAGCTCCTAACAGTTTAACAACACTACCTGATCAACTCCTGCGCAATGAGCTCCAGCGTTTCCTCTGGACAATCACACACTCGCTTCTCCAACACTTCCATAATCTCCTGCACTGACAGAAACACTGTCTCTGCAGGCTTACCTACACACACACACACACACACACACACAAGAGTTCAGTATATATATGACAATTTTCACTAGACAATGAGTTTGTGTGTGTGTGTGTGTGTGATATATATACTCTGTTGTAGTTGCATTTTCTTCTCGCTCTCTCCTCTTCTCTCTTCGGTTTTTCCTTCGTTTTTACGAGTTTTAATCTCTCTGTGGCATTTCCTCCTGCACCCCCGCTCTCACACTGCCACTGCCCTCTGTGCAAACACACACACACACACACACACACACACACACACACACACACACACACACACACACACACACACACACACACACGGTTGAGGTATGTGTGTATGCCTGCAGTTTAAACACTGAAACATTGCTGCATATAGCACTGCTGCTGTCCACCTGAGGCTTTCTTCCTGCGCTCCTCTCGTTTGTCTCGTTTACCACTCGAGCTTTCAGCCATCACTGATGCCAACTTCATATCATCCTCTGTTAATACCAGCACAGGATTACTCTTCACTTCCTGGACACACACAACACACACACACACACACACACACACACACACTAGCAGATGTCTGTTGATGGCGTGTTGACCTTTTTAACAAGCTATTCTTACTGCCTGAGCTTTCTGCTGCATGATGTCATCAAAAAGCGCCAGGCAGCTGCTGATGAACTTCTCGCTGACGACAGCAGAACTGATGACCCGCGCACTGGACTGAAGACGTGCCGAGTGGATCACATGACTTATCAACGTTGCTGAATCATCCACTGACAGGCAGCTGGGCAACAACATCTGGAATTTGAGCAAAAGATTTGGAGAAACACACAGCATTTAAATCTCTGTAGTTGATTAATAATTATAATCAGGCTGTTTTATTCCCAGACTGAAGTTTTGGAATTTTTTTGTACCTGTAAATCGATCCAGGTTTCAGAGTTCACAGCTTCCTCCACTGACGCCTCCAGCTGATCCAGAATACACACATCCACACACACTGACTGAAGGAAAAGCAACTTCCTGTCCTTAAAACGCTTCTTAATGTAGTTTACTGGATCAGGAATTCCCAACCGGGACAGAGACTCAAACTCTGAGAACATGCGCACACACACACACACACACACACACACACACACACACACACTTCAAACACTCTCCAACACCTGAATCCAAAACATCCCAACCTGAAAACTCTTCTTTATTTCTTTAATCCTGTAATATCCAAACATACAGTTCCTGTCAAACACACACTTTATTCCTAAATTTCAGCCCGTCCGATTCGGAGTGTTACCCAGATAGAAGAAGTTGTGTGTGAGGAAGGAGTCGACCCAGGCGTTCTGAGCTCTGCAGTAAACATCTGGAACAAACACGGCTTTATCCTGACGACCTCCAACAACTGAGCCAAGGACACGACCCGAGTTCACCAACTCCTCCAGCAAAGCTACACACACGCGCGCACACACACACACCCCTCGATGTTAAGACAGCACAAACACAGCTGGTGTTTAAACAGCGTCAATCAGAATAAATAAATATATAAAACACAAAATATATAAAGAATATTAATATTGTTGTTAAAATCAGGCTAAGACATTCTGTAAGACAGCAGCACCACAGACAGACAGACAGGCAGACAGGCAGACAGGCAGACCCTTCAGGTAGAAGAGCAGGTAAAAGTAACTTACAGTATAGAGATTGTCCTGTTATGTCATACTTTCCAATCAGATGATTCACTGGAGTCGGTCTAAAACACACACACACACACACGCCTTCTTTTACACTATTTACTATTTTACTTAAAAAGTTGTGTATTTAGAAAGGGTGTGTGTGTGTGTGTGTGTGTGTGTGTGTGTGTGAGACCTGGTAATGGAACTGAATAATCCTCTTATTTTTGCTTTCTGTCTGTTGATAAAGTTCTGAGTAAAGATTAATCCAGCAAACTGATCCATGTGACCGTCAATCAGTCGCCCGAGCCTAACACTGAGCTCCTGTAAAACACACACACACACACACACACACACACACACACACACAGAGAGAACAGTGTTCTGGTTACAGTTAATAAAAATTCCCAAAATGAGTAAAATGTGGTGAAACTCAATCCGATTAAATGATTAAATGATTCTGATTGGATGATTCTGATTAATCGACTCGGATTAAACCATTTTGATTGGATGAATCAGATGAATTAAAGGATTCACACAGATGAGCTATAGTTTCTGTCACTGAATATAACTGACAAAAACAGTTCAGAATAAAATCACATCTCAACGTGTGTGTGTGTGTGTGTGTGTGTGTGTGTGTGTGTGTGTGACCTGTGTGAGGAATTCGGCAGGAAGTTGCTGTGTTTTGCTCAGGTCAGTGATGTTCACTTGTCCCGCCTCCTGCAATTTATCATTCACCTCCTCACACACCTGCTCCAGGTAATGACTGAACAACAGAGACCGAGAGTCACACACTGACAAGGTGTGTGTGTGTGTGTGTGTGTGTGTGTGTGTGTGTATCTTACTCAGTAATCAGTTGTCCCAGTATGATCCGAGTTCCTCTCTCTGATTTACAAACATCATTTGCTCGACTCTCCACATGGACCAGATCCACATTAATGATCTACACACACACACACACACACACACACACTAAGAACAGAGACAGAAGCAGACATTAAAGTGTGTTGATGTTAATTTACACTCACCTTCTGCAGATCCACCACATTAATTCTCCCTAAAACACAAAACATACACAAAGTAAACACAGTAACACACAAAGTAAACACACAATAATACACACAATAAACACACAATAACACACAATAACACACACCTCCGTGTGCATAAAGTTCATCTCGAATCTCTCGGTTGATCTGTGATGGAGTGATAAACTCTTTTCCATCCAGTGTGTGAACCACATCCAGCTTTTTCTCCTGCACGAGTTTATTAATGATCTCAATACAGTTTTCTCTCGGACAGCCTGAGTGTGTACACACACACACACACACACACACACACACACACCATTAGAAAAGAACACCAGAAAAAGAAAGCATTAATAATTAAACACGTGCTGTAAATGTGTGTAAACTGCGGCGTGTTAAGCACTGATTTTGTTACTGTTAATAAACACACCGGTTTCTGAGTGCAGTGTGTTGATTTTTATACTCACCGCTGAACCGACTCCGTAAACTGAACTCTCTGAAAATCTGCCGCGAGCCGACGGATTTCCTCCCAGTCCGCCATTTTCCTAACTTTAACTCAGATAATAACTTTAATATTCTCAATTTTTTCCTTTATTTATTATAAAACTTCGCGCGGTTCATAACACACTGTCAGCTGTCTGAACGAGGCTAGGCTAAGCTAAGCTAAGCTAAGCTAACTGCGACCTGCCCACGTCAGCTTTCACACAGTGCAGTACGGAATGTAGACAGGGACAAACGCGCTACGGTAAATCAGTTCCTAAATCAGCTCATCAGAAGAGTTTATATGGTGCAGCAAAGTGAACAAACATTTATTATTAAATTATTTATTTTAAACTGTTATTATTGTTATTATTCAAAGAAATTAATTTCTGCATGCGTTTATTTTAAACTAAGCTAAACGCGTTAAACCTGAGAACACCGACTTTTGTTTTTTAATTGGTTAAAATTGCGTCAATCAAGAAAAAGGGAGGCGTCGATTGGCTGTCAGGGAAAAGACGTTACCCTCCGGCGAGTGCGTGCGTGTGTGTTAATACGAGGGAGAGAGAGAGAGAGACAGAGAGACAGACAGAGATAGGTAAAGACAGAGAGACAGAGAGAGACAGACATACAGAGCGTTTTATTGACAGTCAGTTTCAGAGTTTTAGCGTTTCTGAGTGTTTTTACAGCGTCGCAGGATTTGTTCTAGAATTAAGGAGTGTGTGTGAGTGTGTGTGTGTGTGTGTGTGTGTGTGTGTGTGTGTGTGTCTGTCTCCAGCGGGATGTGACTAAATGCAAACATTACAGGTAACGTCCCCTTTTATACTACTACTAATAATAATAACGTCTTAAGTCGTTAAGTTAAGCGCACTTTAATCAATGGAATGACCATTAAAAGAATTGTGTAAGTGAGTGTGTGTGTGTGTGTGTGTGTGTGTGTGTGTGTGTGTGTGTGTGTGTGTGTGTGTGAGATGTTGTGTAACGTTTAGTGATGATGTTGATGGGGATGTGTGTTGGTGGTGATGCTCATGGGGGGAAGTGGTTGGATTACCAACCCGAAGGTTTTGGGTTCAATCACAGGCCCCTGAGTGAGGCCCTTAAGTTTCTCAGTTGTATAACAAGGAATATTGTAAGTCGCTCTGGATAAGGGCTGCAAATGACACAATGACAAATGACTTGTGTGTTTGTGGGCAGTGGAGTGTGTGATGTTGTGTAGCGTTTAGTGATGATGTTGATGGGGGTGTGTGTTGGTAGTGGAGTGTGTGATGTGTAGCGTTTAGTGATGATGTTGATGGGGGTGTTGGTAGACAGTGGAGTGTGTGATGTTGTGTAGCGTTTAGTGATGATGCTGATGGGGGTGTGTGTGTGTGTTGGTAGACAGTGGAGTGTGTGATGTTGTGTAGCGTTTAGTGATGATGTTGATGGGGTGTGTGTTGGTGGACAGTGGAGTGTGTGATGTGTGGTGTTTAGTGATGATGCTGATAGGGGTGTGTGTGTTGGTAGAGACAGTGGAGTGTGTGATGATGTGTAGCGTTTAGTGATGATGTTGATGGGGGTGTGTGTGTTGGTAGACAGTGGAGTGTGTGATGTGTAGGGTTTAGTGATGATGTTGATGGGGTGTGTGTTGGTGGACAGTGGAGTGTGTGATGTGTAGGGTTTAGTGATGATGCTGATAGGGGTGTGTGTTGGTAGACAGTGGACGGCGTGTGTGATGTTGTGTAGCAGTTAGTGATGATGTTGATGGGGTGTGTGTTGGTGGACAGTGGAGTGTGTGATGTTGTAGGGGTTAGTGATGATGTTGATGGATTGTGTGTGTGTGTGTGTGTGTTGGTAGACAGTGGAGTGTGTGTGATGTGTAGGGTTTAGTGATGATGCAGTGATTGGGTGATAGGGGTGGATGTGTTTGATAGGTCAGGTGGTGTGTTGTGTGATGTGTGTGTGTAGACTGATAGGGTGTGTGGTTGGTAGACAGTGGAGTGTGTGATGTGTAGGGTTTAGTGATGATGTTGATGGATGATGGGTGTGTGTGTGTTGGTAGACAGTGGAGTTTTGTGTGATGTGTAGGGTTTAGTGATGATGCTGATGGGGGTGTGTGTTGGTAGACAGTGGAGTGTGTGATGTGTAGGGTTTAGTGATGATGCTGATAGGGGTGTGTGTGTTGGTAGACAGTGGAGTGGTGTGATGTGTAGCAGTTAGTGATGATGTGATGATGGGGTGTGTGGTTGGTGTAGACAGTGGAGTGTGTGATGTGTAGGGTTTAGTGATGATGCTGATGGGGGTGTGTGTGTTTGGTAGACAGTGGAGTGTGTGATGTGTAGCAGTTTAGTGATGATGTTGATGGGTGGTGTGTGTGTGTTTGGTAGACAGTGGAGTGTGTGATGTGTAGGGTTTAGTGATGATGTTGATGGGGTGTGTGTTGGTAGACAGTGGAGTGTGTGATGTTGTGTAGCAGTTAGTGATGATGTTGATGGGGTGTGTGTGTTGGTGGACAGTGGAGTGTGTGTGATGTGTAGGGTTTAGTGATGATGCTGATGGGGGTGTGTGTTGGTAGACAGTGGAGTGTGTGATGTTGTGTAGCAGTTAGTGATGATGTTGATGGGGTGTGTGTGTTGGTGGACAGTGGAGTGTGTGATGTGTAGGGTTTAGTGATGATGCTGATGGGGGTGTGTGTTGGTAGACAGTGGAGTGTGTGATGTTGTGTAGCAGTTAGTGATGATGTTGATGGGGTGTGTGTTGGTGGACAGTGGAGTGTGTGATGTGTAGGGTTTAGTGATGATGTGATGGGGGGTGTGTTGGTATGGGGGTGTTGTGTTGGACAGTGGAGTGTGTGATGTTGTGTAGCAGTTAGTGATGATGTTGATGGGGTGTGTGTTGGTGGACAGTGGAGTGTGTGAGATGTGTAGGGTTTAGTGATGTTGATGGGGGTGTGTGAAATTTCAGTTTTGGGTTTATCAGTGATTAGGAATTCAGTGGACTTCAGTTCTCTAATAACCTTTATTTAATCACCTTCTAATTTTCATCATCATGAACTTCAGTTGAGGTGTGTGTGTGGTGTGTGTGTTAGGCAGAGCAAGTGCAAAGCGATATGGGACGTGTTTGAACGTGACGTGTTAACATCAGGGATTTTATCAGCTGGGATTAAACTCCTTTTACACACAAACACACACACACACACACATTCATCATGCTCTGATGACTTCTCGTGTGTTTCATGGGCAAATTACTTTTTATAATAAAATTTTTATTATTGTTGGTAATATGTTTTTTTTTTTATTTCCTCTTCCTTCCACAGTCACTTCCTGTCTGCTGACATGTTTCTGTGTTGGATGAGAGCGAGCTGTGGTTGCCATGGTGCCCAGAGCCCCGCAGACATACTTTTTGCTGTTGCTAACAACTGACCTGCCCTGCCCTGCCCACCTGCTGCGGTCAGTCAATCCGACTCAATGGAAAGCTCCTTCCCATTCCTGTGGAGGGAGAACAGCAGCTCATTGCTGCTCAGGACTCTCTGGTCAACGCCCACTACACAGGTAACAGAGCAGGTTGTGGTGCAGTGGGCAGGGCAGGCGGTGGGTGGGTATGTCCTCAGCATGCCACTGCAGGTGGTCTTCAGCGTGCTAATGGTGTGTGTGTTGTTGTTAGCACTGTGTGGGAATGCAGTAGTGTGTGTGATGGTCTACCGCCGCTCCGCCATGCGCTCTGCCATCAACTTCCTGTTAGCCAACCTCGCCTTTGCCGACATGATGATGGCAGTGACGACCGTGCCTTTTGACCTGGTCACCGTGGTGACAGCACAGCATCTGTTTAGTGCAGCTCTCTGCCGGGCGTCGGCCATGTTCTTATGGCTGTGCATGTCGGTGGGCGTGGCCATGCTGTTGGTGATCAGTATGGATCGTTTTTTGATCATCGTGCGGAGACAGGATCGTCTCACACCACACCGTGCCAAGATCCTCATCGCCGCCTCCTGGATCCTGGCTTTTTTTCTGTCTTTCCCACTGCTGCTGGAATACCCGCAGCTGCAGGTGCCCTCCAGTGTGCCCCAGTGTGTGCTCAGCTCCTCATCCGACAGCAGTTACCATGGGTACATGCTGATCCTGACGCTGGTGACCTTCTTTATGCCATTCGCTGTGATGGCATGTGCATTCGCTGCCATCCTGAACTGCATCAGGCACAATGCACTTCAGATTCGTTGTGACACCGCCCTGTCCCTGTCTAAACCCCGCCCCCTGCACTTGAGTGTAGATGTGGGCTTTAAAACCCGAGCGTTCTTCACTATCCTTCTGTTGTTTTTGCTGGCGTTTGCCTCCTTGGCACCGCTGGTGGTGTTCAGCCTGTGTGTGGCGTTCAGTAATGCTGTGACCAGTGGGGCGGAGTTTTCCCAGGTGAGTGTCTGGCTGCTAATCTTTAGCTTCCTGCGTCCCGCCTTCAACCCAATCATCTACTACTGCCGCATCAGGAAGTTCCGCCACGCCTGTGCCCGCTGGGTGCCCACCCTCTGCAGGCTCCGCCCACCTCTTCCCAGGCATGCCCAGCGCCGGATTCAGCCCAGTGCTGTATACGCCTGCAGTGAACATCACTCCAGCATCTAACACACACACCTCTACCCATCCTGTACCTGAAATTTATAATCTTATTTCAAAAAGAGTTTATTTCTGTTCCTGTGTGTGTGTTGGTTGATAAATGTATGCAGGTCTGATTACTGTGTTTGTTCTTATTAAATTGTAACACTATATTGTTTGTTTTGAGTTCCAAATATAAATTTCTAAAATCATCTGTTTGTGTGTGTGTGAGAGACAGAGAGACAGAGAGTTTGAACTCTTTATAATTAAAACCTTACTTTCACTCTTTATTCTTCTGTTTTCCTCATTAACACATTAAAGAGTCAAACACACCGTTACTTAGCAACAGGAGCAGCACTGGAACCTGTCTGTGGTTTACTGGGGACATGTTTTCTCATGGGCTTGTATATGTATGTACACACACACACCCCTGTCAGTGTGTTATGTTTATTGTGGCTCCTCTAACAACATTATTAAGGGATTCCTCTAATAAGCAGCTTTTTTCCTCTGAACTCTCAGCAGAGTTAATTAGCACATTGCTAGTCCTGATGCTATAATAACCGGACACTATAATAACCAGACGGTTTAATAACCGAATGCTATACTAATCTGTCACTAAAATAATCAGACACTATCATAATCGGAAGCAGTGGGTGCATGTGTGGTAGGTGTCGATGCTGTCTGTGTGTGTTAGGTGTCAGTGATATGTGTGTGTGTCCCCCTCAGTTGAGGGACTTTAATAAGTGTAATGTTAAAGGGGATGAAGTAGCAGGTTAGTGCATGTGCATCACTGTGTGTTAGCATTAGCTCCTGTGCTATCCTGTCCACTGGCCAGTCCTCAGCGCTGACTTTATGTCTGTTTAACACCGTCAGCGCCTCTGCCAGCACCAGCTTCCCTTTCGCTACATCAGTGACGTCACACACACCAGCCGGAACCAGGGACACACTGACCGGACGACGCTCCACCTTCTGCTGCCTCCTCACACCTGCTGCAGAGTTCTGGAACACACACACACACACACTAATGATCTACAGCACTCAGTCAGTTTGGAAATTTTTCTTCTTTTTACATGCAATGGCAGTAACGTGACTTACAGATTGGCTTTAATAAACAAACAACTAAGTGTGTGTGTGTGTGTGTGTGTGTGTGTGTGTGTGTGTGTACCGGTGTTTGAGGATCTTTAGACTCCACATAAACTTGTCTGAGTCGGTTCAGTAACGGTTCATCCTTTCTGTTAATCTCATTTGCTGTGAAACGATAATAAACCCGTTATTTTGGCTGTTATTATTATTAATGTTATTAGACGGCGGTTATAAGCGGTATTAAAGCTTTTATTACCCGACGGGACGCCGCTGTTACTTTGATGATCCGCTACACGATGCCGAGGCGCCACTTCCGGTTTGTTTCTGCCGATTTCACGATGTGCGCGAGCCTCTAGATTAAAGTTTCTGAAGACGCGACCTACACGTGCACCCATGACCGAAACACGTCCAGCGAAGAAGAGAGAGAGAGTGTGTGTGTGTGTGTGTGTGTGTGTGTGTGTGTGTGTAAAAGTAAACCCAAGTAGGACGAGACGTAAAACGCAACAACCTAGTCATTTGAAGTCACTTCCGGTTTTCTCCATCATCGAATTTAAAATAAAAGTTTCAGTACACACACACACCATTTCATTTTAGATTTCATTTTAGATTTTATGAAAATAGTGAGAAAAGCGTTAATTAGATCTAAATAAAAACACGTGTTTGTGTTATTAACAGCAGGTGAACACGTTAAGGGGTCAGAGGTCAGCCGTAGTGCAGCCTTCCGGAGTCAAAAGGGTTAAAGTTCTTCATCAAGAGCGCAGTAAAGTAAAAAATCACAGTAAAGTATTTAATAAATCAAAGTTTAATCTCATTATTAATTAAAGCTGCGCCCAGATTAGACTCTAATTAATGAAATGAACAGGAATCAGCAGTAACCCGTGTTTACCAGCAGGTGGTAGTAAGAAAGCGCTGTGTTATTAGCAGATGCGTTGGTGCGGCACTTCCTGCAGAGTTCTCTTTTCTCCATGTGGAACCCAGTTCGCTATTAAATCTATTTCTCAGATCAGGTTGTTTCTCTTTATCTTCAGCTGTTTGGGTATGTGTGCGCCGGTGAGAGAGTCTGGTTCACCCTCAGGTCTGACATGCATTTTGAGATGCTCGTTAGTTCACCACAGTGATGTAGCTACTAGGAGTGTACAACACACACACACAAACACCCTTTTGCATCTGCTTTTATTTAAAAGTAATGATTAAAAAATAACATGCAGATAAATTTAATAATTCATAAACATTTACACATTCTCTCTGACCCACAGAGTGACATCATTCTTATCAGAAGCATCCTATGATGTCAGCAGTGTCCGTGCGAGCAGGAGGAGTAGAGGCCGAGCAGAATGAAGCTGTCCAGCAGAAGGACGCAGTAGATGCAGCGCTGTGTGTGGAGACTCGGCGCTCGCTGCAGCTGTGTGAGCAAAACAGCCAGCAGCAGGAAGAAAGCTCCAATGTTCAGGAGCAGGACACGCGTATGTAAGAGACAGAGACAGACGCCTCGGTCCCACCTACAGACACTGCGCTGTAGCCTTGGTCAATCTTCCTGTCCTTCTTTCTCGTTTGCACATCACCACCACCATCACCCCTACCGTGCCTCAGTGTCTCCTGCTGCTTCTCTTTAGCTTTATTTAAGCGATTTTCACTGGCTTTCTTCGACTGCTTCATTTTTTCCCGCTTCTTAGTGGCTGAGAACATCTTTTGCACAGCTACCGCCACCTTTTTCTTTACCTTTCTCCTTTTTTCTAAGGTCTTCTTCAGTCGTTCTCTGATTTTGTGAAATTCCTCAGCATTAAGGATGCGCGTCTTTATGCGGCTTTTTAACTGCTGGAAGATGGGTTTGATATGCCGGAGATTTTGCTCCACCAGTTTAACGTAGTCTGGCACCTCCACCAGGGGGCGCTCCTGCACCGCTGCTGCCCGCTCAAACACCACCTTCTGCAAGTTGTCCTTCAGCACCATGGCGAAAATGGGTTTGCTGGGGTTGTCTGATGTCAGGAGGTGAACAGTGAAGGTGTGATCTCGTGTTATCAGGTGGACATCAATCCTCTCCGAATCTCCACGCAGAGAGAAGCTGAGAACCTCCACGTCCGGCCCAAAAAAAACGTAGGAGATGCGTGTGTGTGGGAAGCGTAGCGACATGGTGACATTAACGTAGTGAGAGCCGTTGTATGGATAGCCGTGTGGGTACGTCCAGTAGGCTGTGTCAGCTTTTCCACTGTAGCCCGTGTCGTCCCTCCACAACATGGTGTACTCATCCCGACCGTCTGTCACAAAAGCTCCGTGAACGCCATCTCTCTCTGTGGTGTGAAAGGGGAGGTCTGTGTTGTGAAAGAAGGCACTGATGCTGTGGGCAGGGCTTTCAGAATCAAGGTGCACGTGGTCCAGGAGCAGCAGGAGGTCAGGCTGGAGAAGGACGAGGTGCCTTTGCAGGTTCTTGATTTTCAGCGCTGGGCTGTATGCCGCTCGTCCCTCGCCACGGATGTAAACAATACCCTGTTGCTCTAACGCCGCCTCTACATGACCCTCACAGTCTGCTGCAGCACCATACTTATACTTTGACCACTTAGAGTCACACGCCTCAGTCACCTGACCCTCCCAGGGCGGAAAGCAGGCACGCTCGGTGGAGGGAGCGAACAGAACGGCATTGTTGAGGAGTGTGTACTTGGGGCCGTACAGTGCCTCAGTGATAAAGGGGAAACCTCTGGGCGTAAAGGTGAACGAGTTCTGATCAGGATGCTCATGTCCAGCATTAAAGTTTCTCCAGCCACGGATCCACTCACCGTAGCGCTGCTGGTGCACAATGTCAAAGATGGCGCGGCCGCCCAGTTTTCCTGACTTAAACGACAGGAAGGAATGATTGGTCCCCTCAGGCAGACCACCTCCATATGTCACCACGCCCCAGTCCTCAAAATAATGCAGATGTGGCGTTCCAAAATCTGGAGGGGGCGTGGCTTTGAGGCTGGCATCATACCTGCACAACCAGACACACATAAATAGATGGTCAGTGAGAGATACTGGTGTGTGTGTTTGTGTGTGTGAGCATGCGTGAGTGTGTACCAGATCAACTCTGTGTGTAATGTACACCACTTCTGTCCCCGTGATTGCTGTCCCGGTCCATCCAGCACGCGGTGCCGTCGTATCTGCTCAGCCAGGAAGTTAGCGTGGCCATTTCTCATGACGTAGCGGTCCAAGAACACCAGCTGACTCTCTGGCCCGTAGAACCAGTTGTAGTTGGAGTCACCGATGGCGACGTTCCTCTGGAAACCTAAACACATGTAACACACACGTGCTAAACGAGTCTGCAGACGAAGAGTGTGTGAAGTGCGAGTCAACAATCAATGATAGAACAGACAAATTACATTACAACTGAGACATGTTAGAGAACCCACATCTGACCCCAAAAAACTGGAAAACACATACACACACACACAGACATGTACCTGGCAGCAGTGTCCTGTAGAGGAAGTGAAAGTGTTTGTGGATCCAGGGGTGCGTAAAGTGTGAGATGTTGAAGTGTCTCTGCAGTAGAAAGATGTACTGGAACAGAGAGCGCGTGCTGTAACTTCCATACGCAACACCTTCATACAGAGAACCATCAACTACAGAACGCAGAACCACCAACGCCTTCTCCATTATCAACATCACCTGCTGTATAAACACATACGCCTCCTGTACACAGCCTATACACACACACACACAAACACAGTTAAGAAAGAGTGAGTGTGAGTGTGTGTGTGTGTG
Source organism: Bagarius yarrelli (assembly GCA_005784505.1). Lineage (NCBI taxonomy): Eukaryota > Metazoa > Chordata > Actinopteri > Siluriformes > Sisoridae > Bagarius > Bagarius yarrelli. The sequence goes on along the minus strand of VCAZ01000387.1, from coordinate 86,646 downwards.
TTGTGTGTGTGTTGTGTGTGGTGTGTGTGTGTGTATATATGAGAGAGTGTGTGTGTACTACTGACCCTGGTTGAGCAGGATGAGGGAGGCGGTCAGCAGGGCGACACAGTTGGTTGGTTGGTGGTTATGGAGGAACTGGAAGCTCCACCCCCTCTGCAGTGATTTGTCATACATGTAGAGTGATGCGTTTCCCAGAACGTTTAAATAACGTTCCTGTTCCAATGGATTCAGAAACTCAAACAGGAAGTCATACGCCGTCGCAAAACCCCCACCAAGAGTGAGCCATCGGAACCTCGTCCCACGGAGCGTCCTTTAACCAGCCTGCACACACACATACACACACACACACACACAGTCAGACACACCAACACACAAATAGTCAGACACACACACACAGGCACACAATCATACACAGAAACACACACAGGCACACAATCATAAATAGACACACACCGTTAAACACACAATCATACAAGTGGTTCAAGGAGCTTTATTGTCATTTCAGCCATATAAAGCAGATGCAGTACACAGTGAATAGAAAAATGTGTTTCTCCAGGACCACCTGGTGCTACACACAAAACACAGAACTACACAAAAACAACAACCCAACAAAGAGACACAACGGTCAGACACACAATCATATACATACACACACAGATACAATTATACATGCACACACACAATCATACACAGAAAAAACACAGTCAGACACACAAAGTCATACACAGACACACAGTCAGACACGCACAGTCAGACACACAATCATACAGACACACAGTCAAACACACAATCACACACAAAACACACACAATCATCACACACACCACTGTCAGACACACAATCATATACATACACACACAGATACAAATTATACATGCACACAATCATACAGACACACACACACACAATCATACACAGAAAAAACACACAGTCGGACACAACAGTCATACACAGACACACAGTCCGACACGCACAGTCAGACACACAATCATACAGACACACAGTCAAAACACACAATCATACACAGTCAGACACAATCCACACACAAAAACACACACAATCAGACACACAAACGGTCAGACACACAATCATATACATACACACACAGATACAATTATACATGCACACAATCATACAGACACACACACACACAATCATATACACAGAAAAACACACAGTCGGACACAAAGTCATACACAGACACCACAGTCAGACACACAACAGTACAGACACCCAATCATACAGACACACAGTCAAACACACAATCATACACAGTCAGATACAATCACACACCCGGTCAGACACACAATCATATACATACACACACAGATACAATTATCCATGCACACATCATACAGACACACACAAAGTCATACACAGACACAATCATACAGACACACAGTCAAACACATCATACACAGACCACCACACAACACACAGTCAGACAGACAATCAGACACAACACACACACACAAGTCACAGACATTCGTACACACAGACACACACACACAGCAATCTCACGACACACACAGACAACCATCGTACACAGACCACACGCACAGTTAGACAGACAATCGTACACAGACAGACACGCCAAACGTTACACAGTTAGACAGACACACATCTTACACAGACACATACACACAGTTAGACACATCGTACACAGAACACAACACACGTTAGACAGACAATCGTACACAGACACACACACAGTTAGACAGACAAATCGTACACAGACACAACACAGTTAGAAGACAGACACAATCGTACACCAGACACCCACACACAGTTAGACACAGTACAATCGTACACAGACACACACAGTTAGACAGACAATCGTACACAGACACACACAGTTAGACAGACAATCGTACACACAGACACACACAGTTAGACAGACACTGTACACAGACCGTACACAGACACACACAGTTAGAAGACAGACAATCGTACACAGACACACACACACAGTTAGACAGACATCGTACACACACACACACACGTTAGACACCACATCATCAGACACACACACTAGACAGACACATCACAGACACACACACAGTTAGACAGACCACTCATACACAGACACACACACAGTTAGACAGACACTCATACACAGACACACACAGTTAGACAGACAGACACACACACAAGTTAGACAAGGACTCATACACAGACACACACACAGTTAGACAGACACTCATACACAGAACACACACAGTTAGACACAGACACAATCATACACAGACACACACACAGTTAGACAGACATCGTACACGACACACACACAGTTAGACAGACAATCAGTACAGACAACACAGTTAGACACATCGACACAGACAGACACATCGTTACACAGACACACACCACACAGTTAACAGACAGACATCATACACACGACACACACAGTTAGACAGACAATCGTACACAGACAACACATAGACAGACACACACACAGTTAGTACACAGACACACACAAGTTCGACAATCGTACACAGACACACACACAGTTTAGGACAGACACAATCATACACAGACACACACACACAGTTAGACAGACAATCGTACACAGACACACACACAGACAATCGTACACAGACACACGACATCGTAACACAGACAACACACACACACACCTCAAGTACACAGAACACACAGACAGACAACGTACACAGACACACACACAGTTAGACAGACAATCGTACACAGACCACACACAGTTAGACAGACAACAATCGTAGACAGACAGTACACAGACACACACACAGTTAGACAGACAATCGTACACAGACACACACACAGTTAGACAGACAATCGTACAGACAGGACACACACACAGTTAGACAGACAATCGTACACAGACACACACACAGTTAGACAGACAACAGGTACACGACACACACACACAGTTAGACAGACAATCGTACACCAGACACACACACAGTTTAGACAGACAATCGTACACAGAGCACACCACACAGACACACAGTTACACAGACACACACACAGACAGACATCGTACACAGACACACACACAGTAGACAGACAATTAGACACACAGTTAGACAGACAATCGTACACAGACACCACACACCAGTTAGACAGACAATCGTCGTAGACAGACATCGTACACAGACACACACACAGTTAGACAGACAATCGTACACAGACACACACACACAGTTACACAGACAGACAATCGTACAACAGACACACACACAGTTAGACAGACATCGATACACAGACACACACACACAGTTAGACAGACAATCGTACACAGACACACACACAGTTAGACAGACAAGTTAGACGTCGACACACACACAGACACGTACACAGCACAGACACACAGTTAGACAGACAATCGTACACAGACACACACACACACAGACACACACACAGTTAGACAGACAATCGTACACAGACACACACACACAGTTAGACAGACACAATCAGTACACAGTACACAGTACACACACACACAGTTTAGACAGACAATACACGACCACACATAGGACGTACACAGACACACACAGTTAGACAAGACAATCGTACACAGAGACACACACAAGACACATACAGTTACAGACAGACAACCACACAGTTAGACAGACAACGTTACACAGACACACACACAGTTTAGACAGACAGTACACACACACACAGACCAATCGTACACAGGCACACACAGTTAGAAGACATCGTACACACACACACAGTTAGACATACAGACAATCGTACACAGAACACACACACAGTTTAGACAGACAATCGTACACACACACACACAGTTACCAAAAAAACAGGACACACAGACAGTTAGACCGACAATCGTACACAGACACACACACAGTTAGACAGACAATCGTACACAGACACACAGACACAACACACAGTTAGACAGACAATCGTACACACACACACACACACAGTTAGACAGACAATCGTACAACAGCACACACAGACACACACACAGTTAGACAGACAATCGTACACAGACACACACAGTTAGACAGACAATCGTACACAGACACACACACAGTTAGACAGACAATCGTACACAGACACACACACAGTTAGACAGACAATCGTACACAGACACACACACACAGTTAGACAGACAATCGTACACAGACACACACAACAGTTAGACAGACAATCGTACACATACCAGACACACACACAGTTAGACAGACAATCGTACACAACACACAGGACACACACACACAGTTTAGACAGACAATCGTACAGACAGTAAACACACACACACAGTTAGACAGACAATCGTACACACAGTACACACACAGGACACCACACAGTTTAGACAGACAATCGTACACAGACACACACAGTTAGACAGACAATCGTACACAGACACACACACAGTTAGACAGACAATCGTACACAGACACACACACCGTTACACAGACACACACACAGTTAGACACATCATCAGTATCACACAGACACACACACAGTTAGACACAGACAATACACAGACACACACCGTACACAGACACACACACAGTTATACAGACAATGACCAGACACAACCACACAGTTAGTACACAGTACACAACACACAGTTAGACAGACAATCGTACACAGACCACACACAGTTAGACAGACAATCATACACAGACACACACACACAGACAATTACAGACCAACACACACATTAGAGACAATCGTACACAGACACACACACAGTTAGACAGACAATCATACACAGAACACACCACACACTTTAGACAGACAAGCATACACAGACACACACACACACAGTATCAGACAGACAGTCGTACACAGACACACACACACACAGTTAGACAGACAATCGTACACAGACACACACACAGACAGACAACGTACACAGACACACACACAGTTTAGACAGACAATCACGACACAGACACAACCCACAGTAGAAGACAATCAGTACACAGAACACACACACAGTTAGACAGACAATCGTACACAGACACACTTGTACACAGTTTAGACACAGACAATCGTAGCAGACAAGTACACAGACACACACACAGTTACACAGACAGACAGACTCATACACAGACACATCGACACCCCACAGTTAGACAGACACTCATACACAGACACACACACAGTTAGACAGACAACAGTTAGACAGTACACAGACCACACACAGTTAGACAGACAATCGTACACAGACACACACACAGTTAGACAGACAATCGTACACAGACACACACACAGTTAGACAGACAATCGTACACAGACACACACACAGATAGACACTCATACACAGACACACACACAGTTAGACAGACAATCGTACACAGACACACACAGTTAGACAGACAATCGTACACAGACACACACACAGACAGACAATCGTACACAGACACACACACAGACAGACAATCGTACACAGACACACACACAGTTAGACAGACAATCGTACACAGACACACACACAGTTAGACAGACAATCGTACACAGACACACACAGTTAGACAAGACAATCGTACACAGACACACACACAGTTAGACAGACAATCGTACACAGACACACACACACAGTTAGACAGACAATCGTACACAGACACACACACAGTTAGACAGACAATCGTACACAGACACACACACAGTTAGACAGACAATCGTACACAGACACACACACAGTTAGACAGACAATCGTACACAGACACACACACAGTTAGACAGACACCCCTTATCTTCTGTTGCAAATAAAACCATTTCTGAAGTAGATTAAAATCTGAGACTTTAATCATTCATTTAACTTGGATAAAAACAGGAAGTAAAGAAAGAAGAATGTGCGTTTTGTCTGTGGTTCCACTGAAACTGATGACACAGAGAAAACGTAAATCCGGAAAAGTGTTGTGTGTGTGTGTGTGTGTGTGTGTAGAAAATATCTTCTCTAGATCTTATTTTATTATTAATGATCCTAAAAGCCACAGAGGATCTGAGGAACTGCTGATGTGACTAATAAATGAAAGAGAATGTGTTTATGCTGGACAATGGTCTCTCACACCACACACACTCTCACACACACACACACACACACACTCACACACTCACACACTCACACTCTCACTCACTCTCACTCCACACTCACTCACTCACTCTCACTCTCACTCCACTCACTCTCACTCACTCACTCACTCAACACTCACTCACACACTCACTCACACCTCACTCACACACCACTCACACACTCACTCACACACTCACACACTAGCACACTCACACACTCACTCACACACTCACTCACACACACACTCACACACACACTCACACACACACTCACACACACACACACACACACACACACACACACACACACACACACACACACACACACACACACTTCTGCGTGAGTTTAGATTTCAGGTCAGTAGACGTTGAGTAAGACGGTGGGAGTGAACAGAGAGCTAACTGAAAACTTCATACTGTAGAGATTCTGCCTCATTAAATACTAACAATGAAATAATCATCAGTATACCAACACACACACACACACACACACACACACACACACACTCACACACACAATCACGTACCAGCTGGGCTGAGCGGCCATTCGATCCATGTACTGGCGTGCCAGACTGAGTGCCCCGGTGCGTTGTGGGTAAAGGAGACAGTAGAGCGCCAGGACACTCAGATTGTTGCCATAGATTTCGTTCCAGCGGGCGGAGAACTCTTCAGGGTCTCGCGGTGGGAGGAACTGGGACGGGTTCGCCAGCATGTCCTCACCCGCGCGCCATATTTGCTGAGCCAGCTCAGCATGAGTGCTCAGCGCCGCCCCCCCCCCCGCAGCTCTGGCACACGCTCCTCCTGCCCAAAATACAGCATGGGGTGTCCAGAGTAGTGCCCTCCGACAAAGGGCACTTCACCACCACTTGGCCCCCAGTCGCTCCGCGCCCACACACACACAGCACTTATAAAGAACACTGTGGGGGCACCGCGTGTGTACGAGCTCATCATGACATCGGTGTGATGTCAGTCATGTCATGCTGAAAGACAGAGAGCAACATTACTGAGGGACAGCTGTGCAAAAACCCTTACAAAAGGACAGAAGGTGAATGTGAGCAGTGACTGGTGGAAGCTGAGGGTGATGATTATATGATGGTTGTGTGACAGATGTTTGGTGTTTGTGTAGCGGTTGTGTGGTGGTTGTTTTACAGTTACGTGGCGGTTGTGTGACAGATATTTGTTGTTGCGTGGTGGTTGTGTGACGGTTGTGTAACAGATGTTTGTGTAACGCTTGCGTTGTGGTTATGTGACAGATGCTTGGTGGTTTTGTGATGGTTGCGTGGTGATTGTGATGGTTGTGTGACAGATGCTTTGTGGCTGTGTGATGGTTGCGTAACAGATGTTTGTTGGTTGTGTGATGGTTGCGCGGTGGTTGTGTGATGGCTGTGTGGCGGTTGTGTGTGACAGATGCTTTGTGGTTGTGTGGTGGTTGTGTGATGGTTGCGTGACAGTTTTGTAACAGATGTTTGTTGGTTGTGTGATGGTTGCTGTTTTTAAAACAGACTAACATGAGTAACAACCCAACAACTCTGTTCCACCTTTTCCAGTCAATTCTGTTAGATTTTTTTAATTTCTAGCCGCACACACACACACACACAGTTTATCTTCACAGTCAGCTGTAGTTCTGAACACACACTGAGATGGTAACACACTTTGGGTAGAATGTGTGTGCAGTGAATAATGTGTGTGTTTTACACTCAGACAGTATCACTGTTCAATCCACAGTGTGTTCAGGGAGGAGGTGTGAACATTATAGGGGGCAGTGGTGGCTCAAATGGTTAAGGTGCTGAGTTGTTAATCTGAGCAAGAATCTGTCCTTGAGCAAGACCCTTAATCCCTCCTGCTCCAGGGGGCGCTGTATCATAGCTGACCCTGCGCTCTGACCCCCAACTTACTAAGATGGGATATGTGAAAAATGCATTTCATTGGCTCTGTACACGTACCTTCCACAATGACAATGAATTGAATATACTTATATACTTATTCATCACTGGAACAACAGGAACATCTTAAAGGAGGAAAACCGGTGAGGAACATCATCACATCCCTCACCCTCACCTGAGTGCACACATTCCTCGACAGCCCCCCCAACCACCCTCTGACACACACACACACACAAGAAAAGTGAGCAAAGTGGAACACCACATAGTAACCCCAGCACACTGATGCACAGACAGACAGACAGGCAGGCAGACAGACAGACGCACACACAGCTCACAGTGGACTATTAGATGATTTTTGTTCAAAGTCTGATTCTTTGGGATTTCTCTCAGAAGTGTGTGTGTGTGTTTCTCAGGATGCAGATATTTTACCCATTGGAGTTTAAATAAAGTTTTTTGGGGGTTTTGGGGTTTGGTGAAGTGGTAAACCAAAGAAAAGCTTTTATTATCCAAAGTCTGAGAGAGAGAGAGAGAGACACACACACACACACAGACAGACACACACACACACACACACACACACACACACGATCAGATCAACACTGTTAAAGTAGAAAACACACATTTTTACCCAAACACAGTAAAACAGTTAAAGCTAAGCGCTAAAGTAAAATCAGAGAATGCGGAAATAATAAAACATTATAAACTAATAAACACCGGAGACTCGCTCGCGCCCACAGTTTCCGCTTATTAATGCATTATCAAAGGGAAAAACAGCAGTTTATACTCACTTTCACCCGGAAGTTCTCGAATAAAACCCCGGCACGCGCCACACAGAATTCCATACAGTCACCTACCTAGGAAAAGTGGCGCGTGTCAATAAATAACTTCTGGTTCAAATTCCGAGTAACTACTAAACACTAATACTATCGTCCGCGCGCGCATCGCCGAGCTAATACACACACACGCGCGAGGGGGTTTCGGGGGGGTGGATGTTACGTCATCAGGCCGGTAAACTGGGCGGCAGGGAGCCACATCAGCTCTTTTTGTGTCTCTCACACACACACACACACACACACAGTTAATTTGTTATAAATAATGAGTTTCAGTAAACGGCTGAATGTAAACAAAACAAAAATTAACTAAATGATGAGAATTTACACACAGAAACATTAAATCAAAAATCAGATTGTTGTGATGCTTCAGTTAATATGCGTGTGTGTGTGTGTGTGTGTGTGTGTGATACACAAATAACCACAAAACCACCAGTGGGTGAGAAGCTTTTATTAATCACGATTTATACACATTTATACTAACACACACACACACACACACACACAACTCGGGGGGGGGGGGGGGGGGGGGGGGGGGGGGGGGGGGGGGGGGGGGATAAGACGCAGCTTTGGAGAAACGCTTAAACCGGAAATTTAATAACCTTTCTGTGTGTGTGTGTGTGTGTGTGTGTGTGTGTGTGTGTGTGTGTGTGTATCTGCTAAACTCTCCACACTGGGGATTGTCACACTGCCTGATTTATTCATCTGTATAGCCACAAAATATAAACCCCACTGCTGAGACTCAGCTGAGGGAGCCTTCATACACTCCTAAACACACACACACACACACACACACACACACACACACAGTGAGTACTGCAGGAGAAGTTCACTGTGTGATGTAGGATGAGGATTTGAGCAGCTTTAATGATTTCACCTCAAACTTTGCATTCTTGTCTACAGAGTGGAGGCGGAGCTCCGAGTGGAGGCGGAGCTCCGAGTGGAGGCGGAGCTCCGATGTTTCATATCCTCTCTCTCTCCACCTCCTCCAGTATCATTACAGTTTCCCATATTGTCAAAGTGAACACCGGGAATATATCACAGCGCATACTGTCCCCAAAATACACTATCTGAACACACACACACACACACACACGCACAACTGACTGATACCATGGTGCAGTGTAGATGCTGCTGGAGCTGCGTTTTTATTATATGCATATACTTCTCCCTTTCAAAAACACACACACACACACACACACCACACACACCTTGGGCAGCTGTTTGTTGGCTAGGGATTTGAGTAGGTCCTGTAATTGAGTCCAGTTACCTTGTGAGAAGCAACCGCGCTTTTCCAAACAGGACAGCTCTGTCTCACTGTCCACATCACCCCACACCACAGAGAGGAATCCCTGATCAGAGAATCTAATGGCAGCATGAGATTTTAATAACTTCACAAACAAGTTTACAATTCATCTCAGAAAACATTTCAGAGTTCGGCACAGTTCTTCTGGTGTGTGTGTGTGTGTGTGTGTGTGTGTGCGTGTGTGTTTTAAGTGTGTGACACAGACTCACCCCAGGATGTGTTCTCACACCAGAAAAGAAATACCAACCAGAGTTCTCCACACACACACACACACACACACACACACACACAATTAAAATATTTCTTTTAAATGTTTTATATTTTAAAAAGAATTTCCAAAAAGACCAAAGAGCCAAGCATTATAAACAGATCATGAACAAAGTAGAATAGTGTGTCGCCACCATGTGGTGGCAAGAAATAACTGCAGCTTAACTGCTGATCTGGTAATGCTAAAGAGAAAGACTGGTGGAGTGGCGCGCACTGGTGGAGAGGTGGACTAATGGAGGGGTGAAGGGAAAGACTGGTGGAGTGGCGGACTGGTGGCGGACTGGTGGAGAGGCGGACTAATGGGGGGGACTGGTGGAGTGGCGGACTGGCGGAGAGGCGGACTAATATAGGGGTGAAGGGGAAGACTGATAGAGTGGCGGACTGGTGGAGAGGTGGCCTAAAGGAGGGGTGAAGGAGAGGAGTGGTGGAGTGGCGGACTGGTGGAGAGGTGGACTAATGGAGGGGTGAAGGAGAGGAGTGGAGGAGTGGGGCGGACTGGTGGAGAGGTGGACTAATGGAGGGGTGAAGGAGAGGAGTGGAGGAGTGGTGGACTAATAGAGGGGTAAACAGGAAGACTGGTGGAGTGGTAGTGTTTTGAAGTATGAGACTGGTGGAAGTGATGCGAGGTGTTGATTGTGGAGCTGTTGAGTATGGGGTGAAGGAGTGGAGTGTTTATGTGAACATTTTCACACACACACACACACACACACACACACTTAACACCTCCAAAACACACACACACACACACACACACACTCAACACCTCCACACACACAATCAACACCTCCACACCACACACTCAACATCTCCACACACACTCAACACCTCCACACACTCAGCACCTCCACCACACACACACACACACACACACTCAACACCTCAACACACACACACACACAATCAAACACCTCCACACACACAATCAACACCTCAACACACACAACACTCAAACACACACACACACACTCCAACACACACAATACCACCTCCACACAACACCTCCACACACACACACACACACTCAACACCCTCCACACACACACACACAATCAACACCTCCACACACTCAACATCTCCACACACTCAACACCTCCACACACTCAGCACACTCCACACACACACACACACTCACACCTCCACACACACACACCAATCACAAAACCTCCACACACACAATCAACACCTCCACACACACAAATCCAAACACCTCCACACACACACACACACCTCAACACCTCAACACCGCCACACACACACACACACACACACACACACTCACACACACACACACACACACTCCACACACACACACACACACACCATCCACACACACACAATCAACACCTCAACACACACAATCAACACTCACACACACACACACCACACACACACACACTCACACACCTCCAACACCTCCACCTCCACACACACACACACAACACACACAACACACACATCAACAACCTCACACACACACAATCAACACCTCAACACACACACACTCACACACACTCCACACAACACACAACAACAACACCTCAACACACACCAATCAACACCTCCACACACACACACACCTCCACACACACATCAACACCTCCACACACACACACACACCCAAATCAACACTAACACCACACACACCTCCACACACACACACACTCACAACACCTACACACACACAATCAAAACCTCCACACACACAATCAACACCTCAACACACATAATCAACACCTCCACACACACCACACACACACACACACACACACTCAACACCTACACACACACACACTCAACACCTACACACACACACAATCAACACCTCAACACACACAATCAACATCTCACACCACACACATCAACACTCAACACCTCCACCAACACACACACACACACACAACACACTCCAACACACACACAACCTCACACACAACATCTCACCACACACACACACTCAACACCTCCACACACACACACACTCCACACACAACACCTCAAACACACACACACACACAATCAACACACCTCAACACCTCAACACACATCAATCAACACCTCCACACACTCCATCACACCATCTCCACACACTCAACACCTCCACACACACACAATCAAAACCTCCACACACACACAATCAAACACCTACACACACACAATCAACACTCAAAAACACCACAATCAACACCCACACACACACACACCACACACTCAACACCTACACACACACACACTCAACACCTCCACACACACACACACATCAAACACCTCAACACACACAATCAACACCTCCACACACTCAACATCTCCACACACTCAACACCTACACACATACACACACACTCAATACCTACACACACACACATTCAACACCTCCACACACACACAATCAAAACCTCCACACACACGATTAACAACCTCACACACAAAATCAACACCTCCACACACACACTCTCAACACCTCCACACACACCTATCAACACCTCCACAAACACACACACTCTCACAACACACCGCCACACACACACTCTCAACACCTCCACACACACACACACACACACACACACACACACCACCTCCACACACACACTTAACCTTCACAACACACACGCTCAACACGTCCACACACACACACACACACACACACACACACACACAGAGCTGATCATCAGCCTGTCTTTGTCATTTATCCAGCTGCACAGACACACAGATCTGATCTTAGTGATCTCAGACCTGTTGCCAAGATACTGTATAAAAATACATTGATATATGTGTGTGTGTTTGTGTGTGTGTGTGTGTCTGTGTGTGTGTGGTTTACAGTTGCTGAAGTTTCCAGTGTAAAATCATACTTATAAACTTAGTGATGACATCAACACTCATGTTAAACACATTCACACACACAAAAACATACTGCAGTAAAGAATAAAAGTGTTTCCAAGGCAACACACACACACACACAAACACACACACAGTTTGTTTTTTTAAATAAAAATAACTGACACTTTAATATAACTGAGCTAATTCAAGGTCATGATTTTGATTGGCGGTTTTAGACTTTGGTTAAACGAAGCTCGTTTATTACAGGTCGACATTTACACTAACACTCGTACTGATTTAGACTAAATTCACACTTTTCTCCCATTTCTCAATCCGCAGTGTTTTCTGTGATTAAATCACGTCCAGAGTTTAGCGGTTGTGCGTCAGTAATAGCGGTCCGTAGGGAAACGATGCGCTGTGTGTGTAATTACAGTAAATAAACTAAACCAAACTTCAAGGCAAATAAATAATTTACCACTTTTTTGTGAGTCTCACTGTTTTCTGAGGAATCATTTTGGTTAATGTGTAATGCTGTCTGTAGTACAGTGAAGAGTGTGTGTGTGTGTGTGTGTGTGTTCTGGGTGCGGTGTTCTGTTTTAAACAGCAGTGAATTGTGGGAATGCTGACTTCTTAACTTTGCTGAGAAAGTTACAACATAATTAACATCAAAGAGCTTCTAACAGACAATAAACACTGAGTTACAAAACGCCAGATAACACACGCACACGCACCACACGCACACACACACACACACACACACACACACACACACACTGAAGCCGCAAGGTTTACTGTATCAGAGAACAGTACAGGTCTTCAGAAACCATGCTGAGGACGTGTGTGTGTGTGTGCAGTGAGAGTGCAGTGGACAGTGAGAGTGCAGTGGACAGTGAAAGTGCAGTGGACAGTGAGAGTGTAGTGGATAGTGTGAGTGCAGTAGACGGTGTGAGTGCAGTGGACGGTGAGAGTGCAGTGGACAGTGAGAGTGCAGTGGACAGTGAGAGTGTAGTGGACAGTGTGAGTGCAGTGGATAGTGAGAGTGCAGTGGACGGTGAGAGTGCAGTGGACGGTGTGAGTGCAGTGGAAGTTGAGTACAGTGCAGTGGCAGTGAGAGTGCAGTGGACAGTGAGAGTGCAGTGGACAGTGTGCAAGTGGACGGTGAGAGTGTACAGTTGACGGTGAGAGTGAGAGTGCAGTGGACGGTGTGAGTGCAGTGGACGGTGTGAGTGCAGTGGACGGTGAGAGTGCAGTGGACGGTGAGAGTGCAGTGGACAGTGAGAGTGCAGTGGACAGTGAGAGTGTAGTGGACAGTGTGAGTGCAGTGGACGGTGAGAGTGCAGTAGACGGTGTGAGTGCAGTGGACGGTGTGAGTGCAGTGGACGGTGAGAGTGTAGTGGACGGTGAGAGTGCAGTGGACAGTGAGAGTGCAGTGGACAGTGAGAGTGTAGTGGATAGTGTGAGTGCAGTGGACAGTGAAAGTGTAGTGGACGGTGGGAGTGTAGTGGGACTCGGGGTAAGTGTATGTGTGTGTGAGGTGCGGCTCCAGGTTAAAGGAAGTGTGTTTGTGCTGAAGGCTTTTCGGGCCGACTGCAGAAGCGTGTAATGACATAATTATATAATTAAAGCCTAAAGATTCAGCACACTTATCATTATAAAAACATTACAGCACATTCCACAGACTCTACACACACACACACACACACACACACACACCCCTCAGACTGCTGAGACAGACATGTGTGTCTCAAGCTCCTTCTTTAGTAATGTGTGTTTATGGAAAATCCAACAAAACTCAACACATGACACCTCATTAAAATACTGATACTTAAAATACTTAATCTGATCTCAGAGCAGAACATGAGCTCAACACAACCAATCACTACAAGAAGAGAAGAAGAGGGGAGAGGGGGGAGAAAAGGGGAAAGGAGAGATGGACAGAGAAGGAGAAGAGATGGACAGGAGAAGAGGTGAGATGAACAGGAGGAGAGGAGTAGAGATGGAGAGATAGAGAAGGCAGGGATGGACAGGAGAAGAGGAGAGATGGAGAGAGGGGAGCTGGAGAGATGGAGAGATGAAGAGTTAGAGAGGAGGAAAGATGGAGAGATGGACAGAGAAGGAGGAAGAGATGGACAGGAGAAGAGGAGAGAGAACAGGAGGAGAGATGGAGAGGAGGAGAGATGGACAGAAGAAGAGGAGAGATGAACAGGAGGAGAGATGGAGAGGAGGAGAGATGGACAGGAGAAGAGGAGAGATGGACAGGAGGAGAGATGGAGAAGAGGAGATATGGACAGGAGAAGAGGAGAGATGAACAGGAGGAGAGATGGAGAAGAGGAGATATGGACAGAAGAAGAGGAGAGATGACAGGAGGAGAGATGGAGAAGAGGAGATATGGACAGGAGAATAGGAGAGATTAACATATACGGAAGAGGAGAAGAAGGAGAGATGACAGGATAATGAGAAAGAGAGGAACAGAGAGAGAGATAGATAGATGGAGAGATGGACAGGAAGAGGAGAAGAGGAGAGATAGATAGGACGAGAGAGAGGCAACATAGGAGAGATAGAGAAGAGGAGAGATGGACAGGAGAAGAGAGAGGAGAGATGAACAGGAGGAGAGATGGAGGAGAGGAGAGAGGAGAGATGGACAGGAGAAGAGGAGGGAGATGAACATTGAGGAAGAGGAGAAAGGAGATAGAGAAGAGGAGAGAGAGGAGAGATGACAGAGGAGAAGAGGAGAGAATGGACAGAACAGGAGATAGAGAGATGGAGAAGAGGAGATATGGACAGGAGAAGAGGAGAGATGAACAGGAGGAGAGATAGAATGGACAGGAGAAGAGAAGAGGAGAGATGAGAAGGGAAGAAGAGGAGAGAATGAGAGGAGAGATGGGAGAAGATAACAGGAGAGAAGAGGAGAGAGTGGAACAGGAGATATAGAAGAGAGGAGAAGAGATATTGACGGATTAGATATTGGAAGAGAGATGAACAGGAGGAGAGATAGAGAAGCGGAGAGATGGAGAATGGAGAAGATGGGAGGACGGAGAGAGAGATGAAGAGAGAGGAGAAGAGATATGGACAGGAGAGAGAGGAGAGATATGAACAGGGAGATGAGAGATGGAGAAGAGAGAGAGATGGAGGAGAGAGGAGAGATGAACAGGAGAGAGAGATGGACAGGAGAGAGAGAGAAGAGAGAGAGCTGGAGAGAGGACAGGAGAGAATGGAGGAGGAGAGATGGACAGGAGAAGAGGAGAGATGAACAGGAGAGATGGAGAGGAGGAGAGATAGAGATGGAGACGAGGAGATGGAAGAGGAGAGGATGGACAGGAGAAGAGGAGAGATGAACAGAAGAAGAGGAGATGAACAGGAGCGAGAGAGAGAGATGGAGGAAGAGGAGATATGGACTGAGAAGAGAGGAGAACAGGAGGAAGAGGAGAGATGAACAGGAGAGAGATGGAGAAGAGGAGAGATGGACAGGAGAAGAGGAGAGTTGAACAGGGGAGAGAGAGAGAAGAGGAGAGATGGCACAGGAGAAGAGGAGAGATGAACAGGAGGAGAGATGGAGAAGAGGAGATATGACAGGAGATAGAGGATAGGAGAGAGAGAGAGAAGAGGAGATGAATTGGAGATGGACAGGAGGAGAGATGGAGAGATGGACGAGGAGAGGGAGAGATGAACAGGGGAGGAGAGATATGGAGATGGAGGAGAGATGACAGAGAGAGAGAGAGAGACAGGAGGAGAGATGGAGAAGAGGAGAGAGATGGACAGGAGAAGAGAGAGAGAGATGAACAGGAGGAGAGATGGGAGAGAGGAGATATGGACAGGAGAGAGAGGAGAGATGAACAGGAGGAGAGATGGAGACAGAGGAGAGATGGACAGGAGAGAGGAGGAGAGATGAACAGGAGAGGAGAGATAGAGGAAGAGGAGAGATGGACAGGAGAAGAGGAGAGATGAACAGGAGGAGAGATAGAGAAGAGGAGAGATGGACAGGAGAAGAGGAGAGGATGAACAGGAGGAGAGATGGCAAGGAGAAGAGGGAGATGGAGAAGAGGAGAGATGGACGAGAGAAAGAGGAGAGATGAGCAGGGGAGAGAACAGGAGGAGAGATGCCAGGAGAAGAGGAGAGATGACAGTGGAGCGAGAAGAGGAGAGATGAACAGGAGGAGAGCGAGAGGAGGAGAGGGATAGCGAAGAGGAGAGATGGACAGGAGGAGAGATGAACAGGAGAGATGGAGGAAGAGGGAGAGGAGGAGAAGATGGAGAGAGAGGAGATATGGACAGGAGGAGAGCGATGGAGAAGAGGGAGAGATAGGACAGGAGACAGGAGGAAGAGAGAGATGGAGAAGAGGAGAGATGAAAACAGGAGGATGGGAGAGGAGATGAACAGGAGGAGAGATGGAGAGGAGGAGATGGAGGAGAGATGGAGAGGAGGAGAGATGAACAGGAGGAGAGATGGAGAGGAGGAGAGATGAACAGGAGGAGAGATGGAGAGGAGGAGAGATGGAGAGGAGGAGAGATGAACAGGAGGAGAGATGGAGAGGAGGAGAGATGAACAGGAGGAGAGATGGAGAGGAGGAGAGATGAACAGGAGGAGAGATGGAGAGGAGGAGAGATGAACAGGAGGAGAGATGGAGAGGAGGCGAGATGAACAGGAGGAGAGATGGAGAGGAGGAGAGATGGAGGAGAGGAGGAGAGAAACACTGAGCAAAATGTTGGGAGGGAAAGTTTTTGAAATCTTCAGCAGTTTTAAACTCAAAGTGTTCCTAAAAAATAACATGAAATTCCTGCCTGTTATTTAACTGCAATTTAACTGTTTTTAACACCAGTCACATAGATAGAGATAAACACTCTTAATTTAACTTTAACCCAAAAACACACACACACACACACACACACACACACACACTGGGTGATATATTTAAACTTGTTTCCCAATAACCCATGTGAGTGCACACACACCCAGCGTTTATAAAGCTTAGCCAGCTGTTAGTGGTGCCGTGGCTCTATTAAAGCACTAAATCTGTACACACTCTCTCTCTCACACACTGTTACATACACACACACACACACACACACCACGGCTAACTTTAGCCTCTCAACTAAATTGCACACACTTCAACCTAAAATTATTTTTCCCATTCAACTTCCACAGTACACGTGTGTGGGTGTGTGTGTGAGGTCATTACTAGTGCTTATACACTGTCTACAATGAACAGATTTAATACACACACTGGGCAGCAAAATAAATGTTTTCTTCATGATTTATCTGCAGTGTAGTGATGATGTCAGTAGTTAGTGATGGGGGTGTAGTGATGGTGTCAGTAGTAGGTGATGAGGGGGTTTTTGTAGTAATGGGTCAGTCATAGTGGTGATTGGGGGTGTAGTAATGGTGTCAGTAGTTGGTGATGGGGGTGTAGTGATGGTGTCAGTAGTAGGTGATGGGAGTGTAGTGATGGTGTCGGTAGTTGGTGATGGGGGTGTAGTAATAGTGTCGGTATAGTTAGTGATGGGGGTGTAGTGATGGTGTCCAGTAGTAGGTGATGGGAGTGTAGTGATGGTGTCAGTAGTGGATGATGGGGGTGTAGTGATGGTGTCAGTAGTAGGTGATGGGGGTGTAGTAATAGTATCGGTAGTAGGTGATGGGGGGTATGTAGTGATGTGTCAGTTAGAGGGTGATGGGGGTTGTAGTGATGGTGTCAGTAGTGGGTGATGAGGGGGTTGTAGTGAGTATGGTGTCAGTAGTAGGTGATGGGGGGTGTAGTAATAGTATCGGTAGGGGGTCGTAGGTGATGGGGTGTAGTGATGAGTGTGTCAGTAGTGGGTGATGAGGTGTAGTGATGGTGTCAGTAGTGGTGATGGGGGTGTAGTGATGGTGTCAGTAGTGGGTGATGGGTGATGGGTGTATGGTGTAGTGATGGTGGTCCAGTAGGTGGGTGATGGGGGTGTGGTGTTGGTGTGATGGGGTGTAGTGATGGTGTCAGTAGTGGGTGATGGGGTGTAGTAATGGTGTCAGTAGTGGGTGATGGGGGTGTAGTGATGGTGTCAGTATGGGTGTGGGTGATGGGGGTATTGTGGTGTGGTTTTGGGGTAGTGATGGTGTCAGTAGGGTGATGGGGGTGTGATGGTGTCAGTAGTGGGTGATGGGGGTGTAAGTGATGGGTCAGTAGTGGGTGATGGGGGGTGTAGTAATGAGGTGTCAGTAGTGATGGGTGATGGGGGTGTAGTAGTATGGTGTCAGTAGTGGGTGAAGGGGGGTGTAGATGGGTGATGGGGGTAATGGGGGTGTAGTGATGGTGTCAGTAGTGGGTGATGGGGGTGTAGTGATGGTGTCAGTATGGGGGGTGTATGATGGTAGAGTGGGTGATGGGGGTGTAGTGATGGTGTCAGTAGTGGGTGATGGGGGTGTAGTGATGGTGTCAGTAGTGGGTGATGGGGGTGTAGTGATGGTGTCAGTAGTGGGTGATGGGGGTGTAGTGATGGTGTCAGTAGTGGGTGATGGGTCAGTAGGTGGGTGATGGGGGTGTAGTGATGGTGTCAGTAGTGGGTGATGATTGGGGTGTGTAGTGATGGTGTCAGTAGTGGGGTGATGGGGGTGTCAGTAAGTGGGTGAGATGGTGTAGTGGTGTCAGTAGTGGGTGATGGGGGTTTAGTGATGGTGTCAGTAGTGGGTGATGGGGGTGTAGTGATGGTGTCAGTAGTGGGTGATGAGGGTGTAGTAATTGAGACTAACCTGGTGTGGAAGTTGAACTGTAGTTGTTCAGATTGAAAGCTGTAAAATTATTTACTTACACTGCAGTCACATAGGGAGAGAGTGTAATGTCTGGAGAGCGAAACCCTCTCATTTAACAAATTAAACACACACACACACACACACACACACACACACACAAACACACATTAAATAGACTGAGGATGAGTTTCCCAGAAAAGTATTTAGAAAGGATAATTCAGGGTGTGTGTGTGGGGGGGGTGCCTTTATGGGGACTAAACCCCCTGTAATAAAAAGAATATGTGCCAATAAATACCCAAATGCATGGGAAGAGTCTCACTGTTAGCAACAGGCTAATGCCAACTGTGGCAGCTTCATCCGGATCAGACTGAGATTAAAGCTTTAACTCCATTTACGACTGAACACAAGTGTATTTCACTGACAGCCCCGTGCACCACAGAATCTGAAAATACCCCGAGTCCCACCACACGCCCTCAGTTCAAACACTAAGCAAAAATTAACCTAAGACTTCGACTCCTGGAAACAAACAACTAAATGAATAAAGTGTCACATTTTACAGATCAGCACCATAACAGCGTCAATCCCCATTTACCCCGATTTTTACCCCGAAATTTAAAACCTTGCGTAGATGAAATAGTAAGAAACACTGAGAGGAACCAGACTGAAGAGGGAACCTGTCCACATCTGGGAGACACCAAATGTTTGTTTATTACAGTTTATAGTAATGGAGATCAAATATAATGTAAACTGTAGTTTTGGGTCAGTGGAGCAAAGTGAATCCCAGTCCATCCTCAAACACGCCCACTTTACCGAGACACGCCCATTATACTGAGACACGCTCACTTTACAGGAAATAACACATAGGAAATTAATTTAATCAATTAATAAACTGTAAAAGAGAGAAAAATGTCAAGTTCATGTGCCATAGTGCAAAATCTGACATATAATGTTTTTTTTTCCATAATCCATGTAAATATGTGGACTTTAATTTCTATACGTATTTATGGCTATAAATAACTCCTGCAGGGCTCCGTTATTAATTTGTTGTGTGTTCCTGTTAGTTCTGTTTTCTGTTGATCACATGATCAGGAGAATAATCACATTTTTTGGTTCAGGTGTGAAGAATCTGATCTAACAGAGTGTTTATGAGTGCAGGTTAGATCAGATAATAATCAGATTAGTATGTACACCCACTCGGGCAGGAACAAAACCAAGAACATAAATTAACTCTTTAGGTTTTATTGGACTGTCTGAAGTTTCTGTCATTCTGAACCTGTCATAAAAAGAGAGGAGATCTTTACACTCGCTTAAGACAGAAATGACAGGATTTCTGATTTCTGAGGATATTCTGGTGACGGTGTTTGTGTGTGTGTTTAATCTGACGTTAGTGTGTGATAAAAAGTCTCTGGGATTTTAAAAGATGTTTTTTAAGACAGAAATAGCGGCGCTGTGTGTTTGTGTCTTTCGTGAGTTTCCCTTTCTTTGGGTAATGATAGCTGTGTGTCGGCGGTTCTGCTGAGGGAGAGGATAAGTACGGGTCTGAGGCGAGGGGAAACACCACACCATCCTGTTCTCGCCCTCACCCCTGACGCTACACCCCTCATTAGGAGTGACATCACTGGGAAGGGTGGGCGGAGTCAGAGATGCTAAAGAGTATAAAAACCCTGGATCACATCCACATATATGCACTCTCATATATATATATATACACACACACACATTTACACACACACACACACACACACACACACACTCCGAACCAGAGATAGAGTGTGAGCCTGAGGGTGAGTACATACACACACCATCACACCCACTTACACCCACTTTTACACACACACACTTTCACACACACACTGATCTGATTAGTCAGTCTGTGGGTATCAGGTGAGGGAATCTAGATAAAGTTAAAACTTTTTGATCTTCAGGACAAATTTAAAACAAAACTCCAATAAAATCTTCTTCTAATGTTTTATTCAGCTCAGACAGAGAATCAGAACTCAGAATCTAAATATAACTCCGAATCCGACTCCAAAACCCGACTCTGACTCTTTGAGTTGTAGTGTGTGTGTGTGTGTGTGTGTGTGTGTGTGTGTGTGTGTGTGTGTGTGTGTGTGTCTGCAGCAAGTGATAGAATGAGGATAGAACAAGGGAAAATCTAAGAACTAAAATTAATACTAATGATGTGTGTGCATGTGTGTGTGTGTGTGTGTGTGGTAATCAGGTGCAGGATGAGAGACATGAAGCTGCACACGGTGTGTGTACTCCTGCTGGTGGTGTGTGTAGGAGCCACACCTGATCGCTATTACATGAAAAAACAGCAGTCATATCCTGTCAAGGGCCAAGGTGAGTTTACACACAGGTTTACACACACACACACACACCGGATGAGTGACCGGGAACTTAAGTCTGTCTGAGGTTTATTCTGTGCTAAAAATGTCTTCAACTGTAAAAGTTTTTTTTTTTAAAAAGTGTGTGTGCATTAATGTGTGTGTGTAATTGTGTGCATTTATGTGTGTGTTTTATGTGTGCGTGAGATACAATCCAATAATCATGAACTCCACTTTCAGATGTAAATGACAGAGATGAGTTTATTTCTGAATCTGGAGTAAACACACACACACATACACACACACAGCTTTAACTCATTACAGCAAGGGGGCAATAAAAGTTTTCCACATTCACACACAAACCAACACACGCGCACTCAGTGAGTGACACACAGAGTAACACACACACACAGAGTAGTAACACACTAACACACACACTCAGAGTGACACTTTGCAGAAATGTCAATGTTTTTCATGATTCTCTCACTCACACAGACAGACAGATACACACACACACACACACACACACATGCAGGTAATGTAAATACCCAGTGTGTAGATATGTTTGTAGGTGTTAATGTGTGTGTAGATGTTGATGTGTAGAGTAGGTTGTGTAGATGTGTGTGTAGGTGTTGATGTGTAGATGTGTGTGTAGGTGTTGATGTGTAGATGTGTGTGTAGGTGTTGATGTGTAGAAGTGTGTGTAGGTGTTGATGTGTAGATGTGATATTAGAAACAATTTAAATCCAAAGGAGCAGAGAATCGTTCAGCTTTAACTGAAATCGGGGAGAGAGAGAGAGAGAGAGAGAGAGAGAGAGAGAGAGAGAGAGAGTGGTGAGAGAGAGTGAGAGAGTGTGTGTTGTGTGTGTGTGTGTGTGTGTGACAGTGAATGTGCACATGCGTTTGTTTTGGCTGATTCTCATCACACATCTGAAATGTAAAACAAACAGCGAAACAGCACAAGCTCAACAACAGTGTAAAGTTTTATGGCTAATGAAGCTCATTTACATCTCATTAGAATACTGGAACATGATTTGCTAATAAAATGATTCATCTTTAATCCCAGACAAAAAGCTTAATAAGATAAAACCACAGTAAGAATTTGAAATGTTTAAAGTTCACTTTATCATCAACACGTTAACAGTAAGTCACTCGGAGTGTTAGCGCAGTGTGTTAGCACTCAAACAGACTGAATAATCTGATGTTAAAAATGATGACTTTGGGACCTGTAGGATGGAAAAGAAGTCAAGTCCCGTTTATTTATGTAGCTCTTTTAACACTACAAATTTATCAAAACTAAACTGAATTGACACTGTGTCCTTTCATTACTAATGATCATCTACTCTTTTCAGAGCTTTCAGGTGCGCCCGGTATGCCAGGAGAACCTGGCCCTCCAGGTGAACCTGGTCCCCCTGGTCCTCCAGGAATGAGTATGGTGGGTCAGCAGGGACCAAGGGGACCTCCTGGGCCACCTGGACCATCAGGATATTCTGCACCTGGAAAGCCTGGAAGCCCAGGTACACCAGGAAAACCAGGGGAAAGTGGAAGACCTGGAGAAAGAGGACATCCTGGACCTGGAGGACCCCAAGGAGCAAGAGGACCACCAGGAGCCCCTGGCAGCCCAGGTCCTGCTGGTTTCTCTGCCCCTGGTAGCCCAGGACCTCATGGTCTACCTGGATCAATGGGACCTAGAGGTGAACCCGGTGCAAAAGGACTTCCAGGTATTCCTGGCCTACCTGGACAGAAAGGCGAACCGGGTCATGGTGTGCAAGGACGATCTGGTGAACCAGGCCCGATGGGTCCAATGGGTCCTCCAGGTCCTTCTGGTCAATCAGGGATTGGAAAGCCGGGTGCAACGGGATACCCTGGGGAACCCGGAAAGCCAGGTTCACCAGGGAGAGATGGGGCCCCAGGTCCCATGGGTGCACAAGGCCCAAAGGGGCATACAGGAGCACCTGGTATAGGTGCATCAGGTAAACCAGGTCAGAACGGTGCTCCAGGATTGCCTGGCCCAGTGGGACCTAAAGGTTATCAGGGACCAGCTGGACAACCAGGAGCTCCTGGTCTTCCAGGTATTGGCAAATCTGGAGCACCCGGAATTCCTGGAAACAGAGGTGCACCTGGTACTCCCGGTGTACCAGGACAAAAGGGTGAACAAGGTGCAACAGGATTTACAGGTCAACCAGGTGCTAGTGGGCCTGCGGGACCACCAGGTCCCCAGGGTGGTAGGGGATATCCAGGTGAGACAGGTCCACAGGACCTAAAGGTGATTCTGGTATAATTGGAGCACCAGGTGCAAAAGGTCAAAAGGGAGATCCGGGACCACAGGGCTTTACAGGCAAAACAGGTAATCCAGGAGCATCGGGTCCTCAAGGTCCTTCTGGTGCTACAGGATATCAGGGTCCCAAAGGTGAGAGAGGTTATACAGGTGAACCAGGCAGCCCAGGAGTTATGGGTCCAAGTGGCCTAAAAGGCCATACTGGTCCACAAGGCATGCCTGGTAGCAGGGGTGAAAATGGCCTTCCTGGTGCAAGGGGACCAATGGGGCAGGTAGGACCAACTGGACCCGCAGGAGCCAAAGGTATTCCTGGTCCTCCTGGAGCCCCTGGCCCAGCTGGTCTTGTAACCAAAGGCCTTTCTGGCCCTCAGGGTCCTCCAGGATTTCCTGGTGCCAGAGGTCAGGATGGTCGCCCTGGTCAAGCTGGACCTCCTGGCCCACCTGGCCCACCAGGTGAGATAGTTTATTATAATGAAAAGAGCATGCCCTTTAAATCTGAGGTGATTCCTGTCAGCCACGAGCTGAAGAAGCCACCCATGTCAGCCTTTACAGCTTTCCTGACTAGAGCTTACCCTAATGCAGGAACACCAATTGTGTTTGATCAAATTGTGTACAATGGGGAGAATCACTATGATCCTAGCATGGGGGTGTTTACTTGTCAGGTTCCAGGAATTTATTACTTTGTTTTCCACATGCATGTCAATGGGGCTAACGCTCTAGTCGCACTTTACAAAAACAATGATCCAGTGGTCTTCTCTTACGATGAGTATAATAAGGGCTTCCTGGATCAGATGTCAGCTAGCACTGTGCTCATGCTGCATGTCGGCGATACTGTTTATGTCCAAGTTCCGGATGACCAGTCCAACGGCATCTACGCAGACGATAATGTTCACTGCTCTTTCTCTGGTTTCTTGATTGCCTCAACGTGATTAAGATACTAAAAAATGTAACCTCAACTTTTTAAAGTAAACAATCTTTAAAAAAGCTCTTTATAGTTTAGCAGTATTTACTAAGTCTGTTTTGGCAATTAAAATGTGTGTGCGTTTGTGTGTGTGTGTGTGTGTGTGTGTGAAAGCAAAAATGTAACCAAAAAACACTGAATTCACTTAGTGCTTAATCACACAGGAACCTGGTGCTCTGTATCTGTCTGAAAATCTGATCGCTCGTCTGCATAAAGTCTTTAAAACTTGATTATTTTACATGAAATTTCTGAAACAGTAAATTCTGTGTATAAACCGTATTAAAATGAAATCAAACTGAAATTAAACACACAACTGGATGAGTTTAAACACACATAAACACACATCAGTCTGATCAACCAAAAATAAAGGTTTTAAAGTGTCCAAATGTTTTTCCTGTCCTGTTCTATACACTAACAGCAATTAAACCCTGAATGAACCTCTGAGAGGTGGTGAATGAAATAAAAAGGTGTGTGTGTGTGTGTGTGTGTGTGTGTGTGTGTGTGTGTGTGTGTGTGTGTGTGTTGTTACCAGATCGGGTGAAATTAGTGTTGAGGTTGTTGAAATGTTTCCATTCTCTTTTTGGGCCGAAGTGTTTTATAATCTCATTTGTGCTCAAAATCTGTGTGCCATGAGACACAAACACACAATTACACAACACACTGGATCACAGAACCACACAGAATCACGCACACGCACAATCACGCACACACAGAATCACGCACACGCACACAATCACGCACACGCACAATCACAATTAGGTGAATTTGGGGGATTTTACTGATAACTTCACACTAATGTTTCTGAATTGTTGCATTACAGTGTGTGATTTAGAGTCGGTGACGTCACAGTCATGACTGATTGCTTTTATATTAATAAACTCAGAATGCGGAGTACAGACCGCCCCCCCACACACACACATACACACACTCAAAAAGAGTCACTGCCAGAGGTGGCGTTCTGATGTGTTTAATGCGATAATGTGCAGCTTTGCCTTTATTTCGCTTCGGAATATTGTGTGCGTCATCAGAGTGAGTGTGTGTGTGTGTGTGTGTTTGTGTGTTTATATGTGAATGTAGATAACACGGAATTGTGTTTTTCTGTTTCTACATTTAATATATTTTTTTGTGTTCAGGCACTTCCGCGTTCTATGAAAAGACAGTCTGTGTCTCTGCTGTTCTGATATTAATAGGAAGTTCATTCCACCTTGTATGAGTGTGTATGGAGGAAGACCTAGTGAAGAGTTGGAGAAGGAGTGTAGGACTGTATGAGGTCTGAAAGGTGAGGTGGAGCGATGGTTATCAATGGAGTTTAAGATAAAAAGTTCGAAATTTGAAGCAGATTTTGATGTTGGAGGACGAACCGGCAGGATTGTATTAGTTGATGATGTCCATAAATATGCCAAAGTTGCGAATGATGTTCGAAGAGGAGAGCAAATTGTCGTTCAGGCTAAATGAACACGGCTTATTTCTTATCAGAGAGTGTAAGAATCAGCATGAGGAACTCTCACTGTCAGAGACACACACACCAAGCTGGCCCAGGTGTGTGTGAGAAAGCACAATTTTAGTTTTAAAACACTGAACCTAAACCTCCATTCAACCCCAGTGAGCCCGTTACACACTGCAGAACTTTGTCATTTTCACTCTGGAGATTCCTGGAGAAGACTCAGAAGCTTCCTCAGCACTGCTGTGTGGTTGGACTCAATTAGATAGAGTGATGATGGTTGGAGAACAGATTGAGACCCAGAGGCCGGTGGAGTTGTGAGTGGACCCAGAGGCCGGTGGTGTGAGACTGTAGATTCTTCTGCTGATGGTTTCATAGGACCCAAAATTGCTATCGACACCCCTGGGTTGGGCCCCCATCCCACATCCATTCCACACTGTTACTTCTAATAAAACAGATCTTTGGTGCCCTATAATTGTTTGGTGAGTCGTAAACAACCCCCCACCCACCCCACAGTGGCTGCCACACACATCACACACGCAGCACACACACACCAATCAGGTGTAATGATTAGTTTGTCTGTTTTTTACTTTTTTTTAACATTTCTCCTTTAAAGACGTAGCTCAGAAGCTGCATGACGTCAAACACATTCCTAATGCGGGATCTGTGTGTGTGTGTGTGTGTGTGTGTGTGTGTGTGTGTGAGATAACCACCTCAACAGGTACAGCCTGTTTGTGTGGTTCATAGTTTCACCCGTCTCGCGCGTTGACTCATGAGGAAACTTTGCGACTTTAACGGGAAGCAGTAAAGTCTCTCGCGCGCTTAAGTCTCGCGCGCTTCACGGCCTGCCCCGGACTCCGTACTATCCACGCGCCCGGATCATGGACCGGTCACTCTTTAATTCGGATTAGAAGAGTGTGTTAAAGAGTGTGTCGTTAAAGTTAAACTGGATCACATCATGGAGCGCGCGACTTGATCATCAGTGTCATTAATCGGTGTGTGATTTCGGGTCAAGATGTCGGTACAGCCGAAGGAGCTCTGGGACCGGATGGTCGCGTGCTGTCTCCGGACGTGTCCGTGTTATCTAGAGAAGCCAACTCGGGCCGGGGACTCGCGTGATGAACCCATAAGTTGGGTGCCGCGCGCTCTGAACACTGTGCCCACTGTGCCCCCCCCACGCGTCTACACTGCTCTGTGGGATTACACCGCGCGCACCGCCGAGGATCTGAGCTTCCGGTCCGGGGATCAGCTCGAGCTGGTGGATCAGAGCAATCCGGACTGGTGGATCGCTCGAGCGCTGACCGGAATTTCCACCGGCAGGAAAGGTTACATACCGGCCAACTACGTGGCAGCGATCGAGAGTCTGCACGCGGAGAGGTAACACTCCCCCAACTCACATTTATACAGGAGTGTGTGTGTGTGTGTGTGTGTCATATCACTACTACTATTAATGAGGTAATACATTTTCAGTAATTGTAATATTTTGTGTTAAATTGTGTGTGTGTGTGTGTGTGTGTAGAGAAGAGAGAGAGAGCGAGAGAGAGAGAGAGAGAGAGAGAGAGAGAGACAGACAAAGAGAAAAAGAGGCAGAGAGAGAGATAGAGACAGACAGACAGACAGACAGACAGCAAGAGAGAGACAGACAGAGGGACAGAAAGAGACAGATGGTGTGAGACAGACAGAGGAACAGAGAGAGACAGACAGACAGATAGAGAAGGGTTAAGCCTGTAAATGATCTCCACTTGATCCAGGTAAACAGTAATGTTTGTAAACTTTCTGTGTAAAATTTTCTGTTCTGTTAACACACATTATGTGTGTGTTATGACAACTGTGTATCAATACACACCACTGTTTCATCACACACCCATCTTATCTACCACACACACACACACACACACACACACACACATACTTTCACTGCAGTACATTATGGGATATTCTTTATGTGTATGATATATATAATTTATGCATCTTTTAATTGCGTGTGTGTGTGTGTGTAGGTGGTATTTTTCTGATACTAAACGTCTGGACGCAGAGAAGCTTCTTCAGGCTGAAGGAAATGAACACGGCTCATTTCTTATCCGAGACTGTGAGAGTCAGCAGGGGGAACTGTCACTGTCAGGTACACACCACACACACACACACACCACACACACACATTTTTTAGTATAAACCCCTACGTACTGCTTAGTATACTTATGCTGGGAACCCCTCTACTGCTGTCAATGGACACACTGGGATGCTGGGAACCACTGGTTTGAGAACAGATTGAGACTCAGAGGCTGGTTTTTGTGAGCGGCGGTGGTGTTTGTAGATGCTAAATGGTTTCAGCTCTTACACTGATGTTCTAAGTTACCTGTTACCTGTGTTGTTACACAGTGTTACCAGCAGCAGCTCTGTGAGCAGAGGTTAAAGTTCTTTCCAAGTATTAAGAGAAAGGAAGGAAAAAACGCTGCTGTAAACAGCTGTAAACAGAATTATAAAGAACATAAAGCTGCACTAGGAATGAGAGACAAACTAAAGAACCGGAATTTTCTAGCGTGGACCTGTGAACGGTTTTTGATAAGCGTGGACTGGAATGAATGGAAGTGAGAATGTGAGGAATGACATGTCCTCCTGTCAGGATGTGGAGGAGTGAAGAATCTCCCGGGAAACATTTTACTGATTCTTCTGTCAGATGAAGTGAATTTCACCTTCACTTAGTGGATCTTTCCAGTGGATCTGTTGATCTGCTCACAGGGCGGAGTGTAAAGATCCAGTGAGGAAAGCCAGTGTTAAGTGTAAGTAACGTGATCTGTGTGTAGCTGTGTCCTTGTAACTGCTTGTGTCTGATGTGGTCAGAGGAGAGTGGGCGGAGCTTACAGAAAGACCACATTATATTAGATAATTAATTAATATCATCAACTTTCTGTCATAACGGTGAAGAACACAACTCTAACACACATTTACACTCTATCACACACGCTCACTCACACACACATACACACATTGGACTGAATGTAATTTCGTCCTTTTACCCTCTGGAGTCTCTGCAGTGTGAAAGCCCAGCTGAAGTCCAGCAGCTTCTTTAGTCTGATGTTTGAACCTGAAGCTCTTCTGCTGTAGCTGCAGGTCGCATCCAGTGCAATTTCCATTTATATCATTTTTAGAACAAACTAAGCAGTTGAGGGTTAAGGGCCTTGCTTAGGGGCCCAGCAGTGGGAGCAATAACTGATTAAAGTAGATCAGTGTGCTGGAAGACAGGGTGATGAGTGTAAACCACAGCATTTAATGTGTGTGTGTGTGTGTGTGTGTGTGTGTGTGTAGTGTTGGACCAGGGGAGGGTGAAGCACTATAAGATTAAGCGTTTAGACACTGGGCAGTACTATGTGTCAAAGAGGCGGAGCTTCAACACGCTTAAGGAGCTGGTGGAATTTTACAGCAGCAATGAGGATGGACTGTGTGTCCGACTTACACAACCCTGCAGGAAGGTAAACACACTCCACCAACTACACCTAAACATCCACCTCCCTCACCTATCCTCCCTCACCTACTGCTTCCTCACCTACACCCACACCTCCCTCACCTACTCCTCCCTCACCTACACCTACTCCTCCCTCACCTACTGCTCCCTCACCTACACCCACACCACCTCCCTCACCTACTCCTCCCTCACCTACACCTACTCCTCCCTCACCTACTCCTCCCTCACCTACACCCACTCCTCCCTCACCTACACCTACTCCCTCACCTACACCTACTCCTCCCTCACCTACTCCTCCCTCACCTACACCTACTCCTCCCTCACCTACTCCTTTCTCACCTACACCCTCACCTTTCATCCTTCACCTACACCTACACCTCCCTCACCTACACCTACACCTCCCTCACCTACTCCTCCCTCACCTACACCCACACCTCACTCACCTACTCCTCCCTCACCTACACCCACACCTCACTTGCCCCCCCACCTCCCTCACCTACACCTACACCTTACCCCCCTTACCTATAATTGACCGTGTGTGTGTGTGCGCGTGTGTGTGTTAGGCTGTAGCTCCACAGACTCATGGTCTGTCCTATAACACAGTGGATCAGTGGGAAATTCCACGCAGCTCCATTTGTCTGATGCGTAAACTAGGAGGTGGACAGTTCGGGGAAGTTTATGAAGGAATGTGGAACAACACCACTGCTGTTGCTGTGAAAACACTCCGACCAGGTCTGTATACACACACACACACACACACACACTTTTTATATAATGTGCAGATTCTATGAGTGTGTGTGTGTGTGTTCTCACAGGCAGTATGAATTCTCATGATTTCCTTCGCGAAGCTCAGATTATGAAGAAGCTGCGTCACCCCAAGCTAATCCAACTGTATGCAGTGTGTACCGTCGGAGAACCCATTTACATCATCACTGAACTGATGAAACACGGCAGCCTGTTAGACTACCTGCAGAGTACGACACACACACATACTCGCATACACACACATACATACCAGCTATTAGCTCACCTGTTCTGTGTGTGTGTGTGTGTGTGTGTGTGTTGTCAGAGGACCGGGGTAAGTGTGTGGGGGTGTATGATCAGGTGGAGATGGGCGCTCAGGTCGCAGCAGGAATGGCATATCTGGAGCTGCAGAATTACATCCACAGAGACCTCGCAGCCCGAAACGTGCTGGTGGGAGATAACAACATCTGTAAAGTGGCAGACTTCGGCTTGGCCAGAGTCTTTAAAGTAACACACACACACACACACACACACACACACACACACACAAGACACACACAGTCAAACCCCCGAACACACACACACACACTCACAACCTATCTTTAGCAAATACTGCCCTACACTTCACATACCTGCTCTACACTCTGCATATCTGCACTCTACACAACACATCTGCACTATACTCAATACATACAAGTCCATGTCAGTTTAGTGTTTTTACTAATGGACAGTGTCTGAAATCAGTTTTACACAGAATGCAGGGACAGTGAAAGTGTAAGTTTGTCTCTAATGATGGAGTCGGAGGCGACTGTCAGAAGAAAAAAATTCCAGGAGATAAAATAGGGAGAAACACTGAGAGGAACCAGACTGAAGAGAGAGAGAGACAGACAGACAAAGACAGAGAGAGAAAGAGAGGGAGAAAGAAAGGGAGAGCGAGAGAGAGAGAGAGAGAGAGAGAAAGGACAATAGTCCACACATCTGCAGTACTTTCCACACATCTGCCTTATTCTACACACATCTGCATGTTGCTCCTTATGGTCTGCTTTTCCTCCACTTATCTGTACTCAGTCGTGTTTTTTTGTTTATTTTGTGTACTTTTCTCTCTTTTTGTGTTACTTTCTATTCGGCAGATTGTTTGGGGATTTGTTACATTTTTGAGAGCCTGTCAGTCTCACTCGCCGTGTCTCTCTGTTTCCAGTCAGAGGGTGAAGGTGTTTATGATGATGATGATGATGAGGAAGATCGTGTGTATGAGGTGAGACAGGGAACAAAACTGCCCATCAAGTGGACGGCTCCTGAAGCACTGCTCAATAACAAGTTCACCATTAAATCAGACGTCTGGAGTTTCGGAATCCTGCTCTATGAAATCATGACCTATGGACAGACGCCATATCCCAGTGAGTACACATCACACTGGCACAGACTGCACAGGGTCATAATACACACTTAACCTGTACCTGTACCTGTGTGTGTGTGTGTGTGTAGCTCTCACTAATCAACAGGTGATGCAGAGGCTGCGTACGGCCTACCGGATGTCCTGTCCCACAAGCTGTCCTAAGCGTGTCTATGACATCATGATGGAGTGCTGGAAGGACACGCCCGCTGACCGCCCCACCTTCGAAACCCTGCAGTGGAAACTCGAGGAGTTTTACGACACCGACATCAGCGCGTACGATGATGCTTGTCGTTACTAATCCAATTATTGCCACCATCTTTATTTATCCATGATCCCCTCTGCACTGAGGGGTACATTTATTTAATTCTGTTCTATATTTAGGTGTGTTTATACTCCCCCACTGCTAATAAACTCTGTTCTATAGTCTGAGTATAACTAACATCCTCTATGTTGATATTGGTCACATGACCTGTGATGTCACAGCAGTGTGAATATAGAGTGTGTTAATGTTTAAAGTGTGATGATGATAAAGGAGTGAAATTTAACTAGAATGAACAATGTTTTTATCCTGAAGTATTAAAGTTACTTTAAACTCCAGTAAAGTCGCCGCGGCGCCGCTTCCTTTCCGGCATTTTGGAAAATTACACACTTGGTTTCACACACCGTTTATTCTGAAACTATGCGATCTTATACACAGCCTTATGCTGTTATTAGAACCACACAGAAGGAGCGTTTTAAGCCAATCAGAGTGAGGGGGTGGGGCTAACATCAGTCACATTTTTTTAATTTATGAAAAGTTTGGTATTCCATGTGTGTGTGTGTGTGTGTGTGTGTGTGTGCGGAAGTGTGTGTCAAACATTAAAGTGTTTAAAATGTTTGTAAAAACACCACAGTGACAATAATTTATGTTCATTAAGAACCCGACTGGACTGCCGCTATGCTGATGTTTATGTTAAAGAGATTCATTAATAAATTAGACTTAAATAAAGAGTCTGAATCATTTATATATTTATTATAACAATAAAAGATTTATCTCTACACACTGCATTAAGGTATATTTTTGTAATGAGTGACAGATTTAGATAAAAAATTGTCTCTCGGCTGGTCGATGCTGCAGGTGATGAAGTGAGATTTTACACACTAAACTTTAATAATATTTATTAGAATATATTACATCAACACAGATTTTATTCCTTCACGTGTCTATGTAGTGTATGTATGTGGGTGTGTGTATGTTGCATTTGTGTGTATGGTGTGTGGGTTTTGCATGTTGTGTGTGTGTGTGTGTGTGTGTGTGTAGTGTATGTGCATTTGTGTGTAGTGTTTGTGTATTGTGTGTGTGGTGTGTGTGTATGTTGCATTTGTGTGTATGTTTGTTATTTGTGTGTTGTATGTTGCATTTTTGTTAGTGTTTTGTTATGTGTGTGTGGGTGTGTGTATGTTGCATTTGTGTGTAGTGTTTTGTTATGTGTGTGTGGTGTGTGTATGTTGGCATTTGTGTGTAGTGTTTGTTATGTGTGTGTGGGTGTGTGTGTATGTTGCATTTGTGTGTAGTGTTTTGTTTATTGTGTGTGTGTGGGTGTGTGTATGTTGCATTTGTGTGTAGTGTTTTGTTATGTGTGTGTGGGTGTGTGTATGTTGCATTTTGTGTAGTGTTTGTATGTGTGTGTGGGTTTGTGTGTAGTGTTTGTTATGTGTGTGTGGGTGTGTGTATGTTGCATTTGTGTGTAGTGTTTGTTATGTGTGTGTGGGTGTGTGTGTGTTTGGTGTGTGTATGTTGTGTGTGCATGTTGCCTTTGTGTGTAGTGTTTGTTATTTGTGTGTGTGTGTGTGTGGTGTGTGTATGTTGCATTTGTGTGTAGTGTTTGTTATGTGTGTGTGGGTGTGTGTGTGTATGTTGTGTGGGAGAGCTAGTTAAGGTACTAAGCTGTAAAAAATAGGTAAAAATAATGTAAGTCGATCTGGATAAGAACATCTGCTAACAGTGATCATTCAACAGGTGGCGCTGTTTATTTCTGGTTTTTGTGTATTGTGCGTGTGTGTGTGTTAATGTAAGACAGACTGTATTTATTTTTTGAGGATTTATTTGAGTTCAGTGTGCAGACAGAAACCCGTCACCTCCAACAGAAACATTCCATCTAAGTAAAAACACCACCAACCCCAAATCTCCTGCAACATTTCAGTAAAAGGTCAAAGCAGAGAGAAGAAAGAGAAAGAAGAAAAAGAGAAAGACGAAAAAGAGAATCACAGCTTTGAGTCGGATAAAAAAATGTAACATTTCACTTATTTTACAAAACAACAGGCCAGATGTGTCTCCATTATTTATACATTAACCACAGCTCAAAGCTCCTCCTGTAGATAATTACACCATCTTATTACCACCGGTGTCAGACACACACACACACACACACACACAACAACAACTCTGTGTTTAAAAGGTATCAGCTAATTAAAAAATTAGTTTAGTGTTTTATTTTATTTACTTTACAGGTCTTGTGTTTTTTAGCCCCGCCCAGTTGCAGGCCCCTCCCACAGACATGATTCCATATAAAATATCAGGTTAATACTGAGTTTAGAAAAACATGATCACTTTAACCTGTAATCTGTAGCCCCGCCCTCTTGCAGGTGTGATGTTCAACGTCTCTGATTCCAGACAAAAATATTAAAAATGGGGAAATGTCCTGCATCAGTGTGTGTATGTGTGTGTGTGTTTTCACATCTAGAGTGTGTTAAGCTCCATACTGCATGGGGGTAGGGCTAAGACAGAACTTCAGTCAATCATGAAACAAGATCATATGATTGAACTGCTGGTGATGATGTCAGCATATGAGGCTTGTGATTGGCTTATTAAATGCAGTCCCACCCCAGTGACCTCCTCATTAAACACAGGACATGCTGTGTGTGTGTTTTACTCTGCTGTTCCAGTTTCAGTCTTGGTTGGCGCTGTTTCCTGCCCTACTTCATCTGCTTTATCTTTCCTTGGTGCCTCCTGCTGGACAGGTAAATCAACTACATCGGATTTCTCCTCCATCTTCACTTTCATCTCCATCTTCTCCTCATCCAGTTTCTGCTGTGTATGCTCTGCCTCCACTGCCTTTGCTTCTTCCATCTTTTCCTCTGCCGTTGACTCCTCTGTCTTCTTCTCTTCCTCCTTCGTCTTCTCTGTCTCCGTTATCTTCTCCTCCTTTTTTGTATTCTCTTCTTCTTTTGCCTTCTCTTCATGCATCTTCTTCTCTTCCTCCTCCTCTTTTTTCTCCACTTCTTTTGTTTCTTCATCTTCCTTGGTTTTCTCAGCAGCAGTTGCTTTATCTGCTTCCTTTTCTTTTATCACCTCTTCTTTTTCCTCCATTTTTTGGTCCTCCTCTCCCTCAGTCTTCTTCTCATCCTGCTCTTCTTCATCTTCCGTCTCCTTCTTGGATTTTTTGAAGGAAAAGCCACTCATTTTGAAGGACTTTTTGAGCGAGAAGCGTTTTTTCTTCTTCTGTGGTGTCTCCTCGTTGGTGGATGGTTTCTCAACTTCAGCAGCTGCAGGATCGACAGATTTTTCTGCAGCATCTTTTTCTTGCTCTCCGTCTTCTCCTTCTTTTTCAGTGGGTGTGGCCTCAGCTTTGTCTTCACCCTCCTCCTCTGTTTTTGCTTCCTGCTCTCGCTCGGCTGCGGCGTTTCCGTTTACCTGCAACTCCTCCTTCACCTCTGCTGCGTCCCCGTTCACCTTCATGTGGCCATTTTCCTGGTAAACACACACACACACAGTTAACTTACACTTTACTGAACGCAACACCATGTCTTCGCTCTAACTTAACTGTAGGGATGCCCTAATTACACTGGCTCCACCCACTCATGTTTAGTCCCTCCCACTCAGGTGATTCACAGGTCTGATTTTATTAGCTTTAAAATAAACCGAAATAAAATCAAAACTTTCTCTAAAATATGCTTTTGACATGAAAACACAAAACATCACATTCTTCCCTTCTCATCTTTATCCCCCTCTAAGGGTCACATCCCAGGGGTGGTGTCTCAGGTTCAATTTCCAGGTTCGTTTTCCAGCACCACCAAGTTACCACT
Organism: Bagarius yarrelli; assembly: GCA_005784505.1. Classification (NCBI taxonomy): domain Eukaryota; kingdom Metazoa; phylum Chordata; class Actinopteri; order Siluriformes; family Sisoridae; genus Bagarius; species Bagarius yarrelli. The sequence continues at coordinate 50,114 of VCAZ01000387.1, read as the reverse complement.
GTTGCTCAGTTGTATAGAAGAGATAATTATAAGTCGCTCTGGAAAGAAATGTCTGGTGTGTGTGTGTGTGTGTGTGTGTGTGTGTGTATGAGAGGGTGTGTTAAAAGAGACTGATGGCCGCCAGATGGCAAGATTTTTCATCAATACACATCAAACAGTGGCTCCAAGCTTTTGTTTGTTTGTGTGTGTGTGTGTGTGTGTGTGTTGTGTGTGTGTGTGTGTGTGTGTGGCTAAGTCTGTTTGTTGTTGCTTTCAAATCCGAATTATTGTTGTTGAAATGTTGCGGGAAATCTGGATTTTTGGAGCTAAACTGAAGCTTTTCCAAAATCTTACATGAACACAAAAACTGCCGACTGTCTCTCTCTCTCTCTCACACACACACACACACACACACAAACACACATACACAATGTGATAAACAAAGAACCCCGTTAAATCTAAAACCTGCGCGCGCTCCGCTTCATCTCCACAGGTTTTCAGGCTCGAGTCACTTTAAAGAGCTCTCATAGAACCCGTATGTGTGGGTAAAATCCCAGTGTCCCTATCCCGATACCCTGCCATCCGTCAACTTGCGCACGAGATGCAGACAGAGACGGTGCACGAGCTGTTAAAGGTGTTCTTACCTGTCCGTTGACTTTGGATGGAGACGCGCGCGCTGCCCCGCCCGGCTTCTCCGCTTTGGATGATTGCGCTCCCATCTTCACCTCTTCTCGCCTCTCCCTCTCTCTCTCTCTCTCTCTCTCTCTCTCTCTGTCTATGTCTGTGTATCTAAACAAAGAACCCGAAGCACGCACAAAGAGACTTGGCGCGCGCTCTACACTCCGTGTTGTGTAAGTAGAAAGTGTGATGAATAAACTCGCGCGCGCTGACAGTCGGTGCAGTGGAGAATATTTTGAGTGATAAAGATGCAGCCCGAGTCCAACGCCCAGAGCCCGACCACAATGACGTCATCCGTTCCAAACAAGCTAATCAGGGCTTTGCTGCAAACTGATTTTCATAAATTGAGCCAATCAGTGTCCAGTCTCATTCATGGGGGCGGGGCTTCAACGTTAAGGGAAACAATAGAGCCGAGACTTTTTACTGAAATAAAAGAGCTGCAATCATTCAACCTGCAGCAGAATAACACACACACACACACACACACATCGCATCGCATGCGTGTCCTAAAAACAAACTGAAACAGAAAGACCCTTGCTATCTGTGTTGTTTTGTCTCTCTTGTCTGTCTGTCTCTCTGTTGTTATCTGTCTGTCTCTCTTTGTAGTGTGTATATTCAGGTGCAAGTGTAATGATGTCCAATTTTTTTTTGCATTGTAAATCTCTGTCACACACGTTATGCTGAGTTTGCTGCATATGTGTTGTGTTTATGTGAACACTGTGTTGTGTGTGTGTGTGTGTGGCTGCAAAGGGGCGAGGTCAGTATGGTGGGTGTGGTTACAACGGGTGGGGTTCAAGGTTCAAGGTTCAAGAAGCTTTATTGTCATTTCAACCATATATAGCAGATGCAGTACACAGTGAGATGAAATAACGTTTTTCCAGGACCCCCTGGTGCTACACAAAACATAGAATTTACAAAACAACAAGAGCCACTGAACAGGATAGACATAAAGTGCATGTCAGTGCAGACACAGACAGTGCAGACACAGACAGTGCAATAAACAATACAAACATAACAAGGACAGTGCAAAAAGACAGTAAAGGACGGGACATAACGCAATAGCGCCAACCATACTGTAGATGAGGGTAGACACGAAATGTGCAATGTGTAAAGCAGCAGAAATAGAGGGATGATGACAAACTTACACTTTCACCGTTCCTGCAGTCTGTGTAAAACTGATTTCAGACACTGTCCATTAGTAAAAACACTAAACTAACACAAATACACTGAACTGTTTTCTACTCAGTGGAGGTCTGACCTACATCGCCATAGAAACTGCTTCACAATGCTTCAACTAATGACAAGAGAAAGAGAGAAAGATGGAGTAAAAGAGTAAAAAGGACAAAAAAGAGATTAATAGCCAGAGGGAGGGTGTGTGTGGTCATGTGACCCGTGGAGTGCTGACAGTAACCTCTTAGTCTCTCAGTGCCGGATAACTCCTGCTGTAGCTTTCCTCTCTCACCATCTGACCATCTGCTCCTTCATTTACTGCTAACCACTCTCTCTCTCTCTGTATCTCTCTCTGTCCCTCTGTATCTCTATCTCTCTCTGTTTCTGTCTCTCGCTCTCGCTCTCTCTGTATTCTCTGTATCTCTATCTCTCTCTGTGTTTCTGTCTCTCTCTCGCTATCGCTCTCTCTCGCTCTCGCTCTCTCTCTCTCTCTCTGTCTGTTTCAAGCTGGGAGTGAGTTGGATTGCCTTCCTCCTCCTACCGCAGCGGGTTTAGGTGTGTACCTGAGGCTGGTTTTACTGTGGAGGATCTGCTGGTGGCGGTTGGAGAGCAGGTGGAGCTTGAGAACATCTACTCAAGAATAAATAAAGCATTCATCATCTTCCTAAAACATGAATCACTGGTTAATGAGTTGACTATGAGCGAATTATTGGTGAGAGAATCTCATGTTGTCGTCACCCTACTGTTCGCTACAGACACTAAAGTCACCATTTCAAATGTTCAGATTTTTATAAATAAATTACATTTACAGCATTTATAAGACGTGCTTGTCCAGGGCGACAAAGAAAAGTCTTGAGGCAGACCCATTGTGTCTTAAAGGATGGTGGGACCAGTCAAGCCGTGCTTGTGGATCTGATGACATCATTAAAAGAGATATGTGTTTTTCTGGAAGATCGGGTTAGTGTGCAAAAACGAAAACCAAAAAGTGCAGGAGTTGCAGTGCTTCTTTCTCTGTTAATGTAAAACTGAGGTCGAACCTGAAAGATCATTAACTGGAATGGTAGAAATGAATAATGTTTATTGTTTGGGAACAGTTCTGCTTCTAATATTGGAGCTGAGAGAGTCAAGCTTTTGATCAAACTGGATCACTCTTTAAAGCAGAATCAGTCTGGAGATCTCATTGATTTATTGAGGGACTGGAATTGGATTGGAACTGCACATTAGATTTCAGACTTAACAGAAATGGGGAGGAACTACATCCACACTCGGCTGCTTGTTTAGTGGACATCATTACTAAGTTCCCAGATGTTTGGAGAGATCTCTGGTTTAATTTCTTCTTTAAGGTCGGATGGGTTTTATATCTCCAGGAACATTAGAAACGGGGTCTTAAAAGTAACCATTGTACCAACATCCCTCGCAGACCACAAACTCATTATAGCTGAATGTTCTTTGGAAACAAGAGCTTATAAGAATTTTTACAGGCATTTTAATGTAAAACGTCTGAATAACAGACTCTTCGGGGAGAATTGAAAGTTTTTTGGAATCCTGAAAAGGTGAAAAAAGCTATTTCAGAAGTAGAACTAACTGGAGGGAGGTGAGAAAAGGATCGTCATCTTGTTCTTGATTAACAGCAATAAAACTTGATTTAGACTGACAGTTTTCTACAGGTGACTGATGAAATCATGGACAATCCTGACTTTCTCCAGAGAGCAAAATAAAAAGCATCATCTGTGGCTAAAAAAGAACCATTGCCTTTTAAACCGGCTCCAAAGCTGAATATTATTACTTTTTAATAAAAAATGGGGGGGGGGGTCTCACCATTGTTGTTGAAAAAATATAAATACTAAATAAATCTGTGGGTGTGTTATAACTGAGTGTGTGTTACAGCAGACAGATTAACACACCAGTAAAGCATTTTTCTCTACCACAGTGGTGTTGTTTTACACACACACATAAACACATAAACACACACACACTTTTGTTGCTAAACATGTTTGCTCATGTTGGCTTTCATTCACATCATTCATTTTACTCTGTATTCAATTCAAACCTTGATGCATTGTGTTTAAACTGAGACACACACTATAGGGGAGAGAGTATAGAAAGAGAGGGAGGATAGAGGGAGACAGAGGGACAGAGAGGGGGACAGAGGGACAGAGAGGGAGATTGAGCCCTGGGCAGATAATAGTTTTTACAATCTGTAAATGTTTAAACAATCTGTCTGTCTTTCTGGAACTTTTAAATATGGAATATTTTTCAGGCTGATTATATTAATGTTACACTCTGCAGCTAAACTTTGTTATTATTATTATTATAATAATAATAATAATAATTATTATTATTATTATTATTATTTTTAGGGGTCTAGCCCACTTTACTCCAGTGCTAATTAACCGGAGCTTTATCTGGCTCATCTGGTTTATCGTGACAGAAGACCAGACTTGAACCCAACAGATGCAGACCCCTTCTAGTGTCTGGTCGACATGCTGTAAGAAATGTTACAGCCACTGGCTAACACTGTCACTACAGCCGCATTCTTTGTCACCCGTTAGCTTCTTGGCCAGTCCCTTAGTCCTGGGAGGCTTGCACTGGGTTCCTTCTCCAATGTTTGCTTACTTTAAAGCTCACCAGTTTTCCAGGGAAAGATCCAATATTGCATATATATTGTAGTGTCTCTCTTTATAGTCTTCTAATTGGCAGAATCCATCTGGCAACAAGATGATCTGGTTACACAATCTTTTAAGTCTTTTAAGTCACAATCTTTTGGTGAGCGAACACTTATACCACCTGCAACAACTCTATGCTTTTACACTCTTGTCACATGCAGTGGCTGGAATGAGCACAGCCTCACAACATATTGGCTTGGACTTGACTCTGCACTCTCCCTCCATCTTGCGGCATATGATGACTTCATGGGTCTTAAGAGGTCCATACAATTCTATCATGGTCACTGGGTGGATGAAGGGATGTTCAATAAGCCAGGATCTCTGCCTGTACTGTGGATTCACCACCTGCCACGCCCAGAGGCGAGTAAAGCAGCTTTACACAGATAATGAGGAAAGAATGAAAAAGTATAAGTCTTTTATTTTTCTACGCACCCTAACTACACCTGTTCAACTCTCGCTTGGGTCTATCTGTGTTACAGTACAGTTGTTTCTCGACCCTGGGTCATCCAGCAACTTCATCTCAAGTCAGTAACTGTGAAGACACCTGCTTGCTGGTTCTGAATAAATCCACCTTTGAGATAGTTCTAGACCGTACCAGCTCTTCGGACACAGGTGAGGTTCTAAGGTGGAGTAGGGACTGCTTTCTTCAGTGTTACCTCAGTCTGGTTTCCTCACTCCTTCATTCCCTGTAGTGATCTTATTCTCTTCCTCTTGTCCTAACTGCCATCAAGCAACTTTGCTAAGCCAACCTCTTCTTAAATTTGGATCTCTGAAGCCCTTATGACCTAATTCATTTCCAGTAGTGAGATGAGTGAAGAACAGACTTTGTGATTCCTACTGGTCACAGACAGACAGTTAGAAAGGCACATGAACAGACAGACAGACACACAGACAGACAGTTATACAGACAGACTCCCAGACAGAGATTTAGACAGACAGAGAGACACACAGACAGACAGTTATACAGACAGACTCCCAGACAGAGATCTAGATAGACAGAGAGACACCCAGACAGACAAATGGGTAGACAGTCGGAAAGACAGTTGGACAATGTTATCCAACATTAACTCAAATCTAATGTGGGACTGTTCTTTTTAGAAAATTGTCTCTCACACACTTACACACACACGTCTGGTTAGCTATCCCTTTGGGGACTCTCCATAGGTGTAATGGTTTTTATACTGTACAAACTGTATTATTTAACCCCTAAACCTAATTTTAAACCCTAACCCTTAACCCTAACTACTAACCCTAACCCTAACCCTAACCCCTAAACCCTAACCCCTAAACCCTAACCCCTAAACCCTAACCAGAAACTTTCTGCATTTTTATGTTTTTTTAAAATGTCATCCTGCTTGATTTCGACAACTTTGTTCTCATGGGGACCTCAATTAGTGTCCACATAAGTGTGTGTTTAGGTTTGGGTCCCCACCAGGATGTATAAACCTGCGCACGCACACACACACACACACAAACACACACAAAGTGTATTCTCTCAATAAGTTATGTCAGACAGACAGAAGGTCAATTTGTCTAGTAGTCTCTATCTGTGTGTGTGTGTCAAAGAAAGAGGAAGGCTAAATTAAAGATACTTAATGGATTTTTTGTAAAATAAGTGCAGCTGTGACTAGTAAGATGCTAAACGTGGTGTGTGTGTGTGTGTGTGTGGGTTCTGCTAGCACTTACAGGTTCTAACATGTTGATGTGTTTATGTTCTGTTGATTTCACACAGTTTAAATATCATAGTGTGTAACCCAGAGCCCACAGAGGAACCTTCACTTATCAACTACAACGACAGACAGACAGACAGAAAGAGAAAGAGCAAAACTAAAACATTGTTCTGTGAGAAAAACCCTTAAAGTTAGAAAACTGAGCTCTTATTATATGTGTCATAGAAATCCTAATGAATAGAGTAACCACACACACACACACACACACACACACAAAGCCCATAGTTTTTTTGAAAGCTTAAGAGTGAGTCTTTTGTGCTCTGTGTGTGTGTGTGTGTGTGTGTGTGTGTGTGTGTGTGTGTGTGTGTGTGTAAAACAGGAAGTTCCTTCTCACTTCTGCATTCTTATAGAGATATTTTCACAGCTGCAGGAAGAGAGAAAACACACACACACACACACACACAGTAAAGTCTAACCCTAGAATATAGACTTAGCTGAAGAATTCACAGTCATAGTAATCAGTAGACTTATGTTTATATACCTCACAGTACAGTTCAGTGTGTGTGTTTAAGTGTGTTTGTGTGTCTGTGTTTAAGTGTGTTTGTGTGTGTGTGTGTGTGTGTGTGTGTGTGTGTGTGTTTAAGTGTGTTAGTGTGTGTCTTATTATTAGTGTGTATACAGGTATTTTGCAGAATCATCAAATCACATGTTTTTTATACAACTGAGCAGTTAAGAACTCGCAACCTTCTGACCAGCAATCAAACAAAATATGCACTGTACAAGAACATCCTCAGTGTGTGTTTGTGTGCGTCAGTGTGTGTATTTGTGGGTGTTTATCAGTGTGTGTATTTGTATGTATTATTTCTTCACACGGGTTCACATACACACAATGTTTCACATACCATTGCTATGCTGATGACGCTCAACTTGTCTTTTTTTTTCCTCCATCAGACACCACAGTTTCTGCAAGGATTTCAAACTGCCTGGCAGACATTTCATCATAGATGGCTGCTCACCAACCCTTGCAAAACTGAACTACTTTTTATCCCAGCTGACTCATCTCCATGCCAGGATCTTGCAATCACCCTGGACAATTCACAGATCTTCCCTTCAACCAGTGCTCGCAACCTGGGGGTAACTATGGACAATCAATTATCCTTTTCCTTACATGTTGCCAACATAACACGTTCCTGCAGGTTTATCCTGCATAACATCCGGAGGGTTCGACCTTTCTTACCCACTCAGGCCACTTAGTTGCTTGTGCAGTCTCTTGTAATTTCTAAACTAGACTACTGCAACTCGCTCCTGGCAGTCTCTTCCTCTGAGTGCAATTCGCCCTCTGCAGATGATTCAGAATGCAGCTGCACGTGTTGTTTTTAACCTACCAAAGTTTTCACACACCACTCCACTGCTGCGCTCCCTCCATTGGCTCCCAGTAGCTGCACGCATCAGATTCAAAACACTGACGTTTTACCTACAAAGCCAGAAAACGGAGCTGCACCCTTCTACCTACAAACACTCATCACTCCACACATCGCACCACACCGCGTCCCTCAGATCCACAGGTACTGCTCGGCTTGTTCCACCACCCCCTAGGACACGAGGTAGGTCTGCCTCAAGACTTTTCTCTGTTCTGGCACCAAGATGGTGGAACGAACTTCCCATCAGTGTCAGAACAGCAGAGACACCGACTGTCTTCAAGAGGCGTTTAAAAACTCATCTCTTTCTTAAAAATCTGCTCTCGACAAAAAAACAAAACAAAAAACCCCCCTTACTCTATTCAGCAGGTTTTTGTTGTTGTTGCACCTTTTTGTGAACTATTATATCAGTATTGAGATGTTTTTGATGTGACTTAAAGCACTTCTTGTACGTCGCTCTGGACAAGAACGTCTGCTAAATGCTGCAAATGTAAATGTATTAGTGTGTGTGTATTTGTGTGTGTATTAGTGTGAGTATATCTGTGTGTATTCGTGTATGTATAAGTGCAGGTGTGTATCAGTGTGTGTAAAAGTGCATGTGTGTATCAGTGTGTTTTAGTGTGTTTATTAGTGTGTGTGTTTGTGTATTAGTGAATGTGTGTGTGTGTGTGTGTGTGTGTGTGTGTGTGTGTATTAGTGTGTGTGTGTATTAGTGAATGGAATATGGACGCACTGCCATCTACTGCATAAAGTAAGAAATGCAGCCTGAATGTAAAGCAGATGCCGTGTTAAACTCTCTCTTTGTAGGATTTTAAAGAATTGCAGCAATGTATCACACACACACACACACACACACACACACACACACACACACACACACATACATACAGGCAGATATGGACAGCAACTGCTGGGTCAAGGGTCCCTGTCTTACTACAGGAAATACAAACACACACACACACACACACACACACAATGAATAGACACATTTACCAGGCACTGAAAGATGGACAGTTCTATCTCTCCCTCTCTCTGTCTTTCTCTCTCTCTTTCTCTCTTTCTGCCCCCCCCTTTCTCACTACATCTGGTTTGGATCAGTGCTTTGGACAGCTTCTTTTCCCAGAATACCCAGCGGACATCGGAAACACTGATCCCACACTGTAACAGCGTGTGTGTGTATGTGTGTGTGAGTAAGCGGTTCACAAACAACACATCTGGAATGTATGATGTAAACACATGCAGAGAGAGAGACATAGAGACAGAAAGAGAGGGAGAGAGAGAGAGAGAGAGAAAGAGAAAGACAGAAAGAGAGGGAGAGAGAAAGAGAGAGAGAGAGATGGGTCTATAGTTTAGGGTAAACAGTCTGGAACCTGGTTGATAACCATCACTGTGGTGACTGAGGACGTTACCATGAAGACACTCCAGCTGTTTTCTGAGGACGTGTGACTGCAAAATTCCTGCCATCTGTTTATCACCCAAATGAGGATGGGTTCTCTGTTGAGTCTGGTTCCTCTCAAGGTTTCTTTCTATTACCATCTCAGGAAGTTTTTCCTTGCCACCGTCACCCTCGGCTTGCTCATCAGGGACAACCAGGGACAATCAGGGACAATCAGGGACAAACTGATTTGTGTTTGATTCTCATTGTGTAATTATCTGTGATTGTGTACAGCTGCTTCAGACACCGATCACTATAAGAAACGCTAAACTAATAAAACTACACTGAATTAAACTTGGAGCTATCAACATTTTCTTCTGTCTGTCTGTCTGTCTCTCAAACTGTCTACTTATTACTGCCCCTTTTTCTGTCTGTCTGTCTGTTTTTGTCTTTCATATCTGCACTCTTTTACAAAGTCTCAATTCTTTTTTCTCTTCTTTTTTTTACTTTTTTATACTTCGTTTACTTTTCCCTCTGTCTCACTCGCCCTGTTTCCCCATCTGTATGTGATTTAACTGCTGGCTAGAAGAGAGAGAAAACACAGAGAAAGAGAGAGACAGGAAGGGAGGGACAGAGAGAGAGAGAGAGAGAGACAGAGAAAGAGTAAGTGAGAGAGCGAGAGAGAGACACGAAGAGAGAGAGAGAGAGAGAGAGAGAGACAAAGAGTAGAAGACAGAAAGAGACTCTTTGAATCTCGAATCTTGGGAGTGGGTGGGTGAGTGAGTAAGTAAGAGAGAGAGAGAGAGACAGAGAGACAGAGGGATAGACAGAGAAAGAGGGAGTGAGTGAAGGGGGGAGTGGGGAGTTTGGGCTGGGCTTCAGAGAGGGAGCAGGGTGGTGAGAGAGAAAACGAGTGCAGAGATAGAAACTCTGAGGATCAGCAAGGGACAGAGAGAGAGACATAGAGAGAAAGAGAGACAGGATTACACACACACACACACACACACAGACACACACACTGGGACAAATGGACAGAAGGACAGTCATGTGTTCGGTGATTCTGCTTGTGTTTTCTCTGGCTTGTTCACAGAGCTGTTTGCCCAACAGGAAACCAGTCTACACTGTGAGTCTGCGTGTGTGTGTGTGTGTGTGTGTGTGTGTGTGTGTGTGTGGTGTGTGTGTGTTGTGTGTGTCTGTTCGTTTACAGTTTGTTCCAGTTTATTGTTCAAAATAATGCAGTTTCCATTATCAATACTCTCTCTGTATATATAAATCTCTGTCTGTCTGTCTCAATCTTTTTCTGTCTCACTCAGTCTGTCTCACTCTATGTCTTACTCTGTGTCTGTCTCACTCTCTATATGTCTTGCTTTGTGTCTGTCTCATATATAGAAATGTAATTTGGTGTGTGTGTGTGTGTGTGTGTGTGTGAGATAAACCTCAGATATTTCATCTCAGTGCTCTGGCTAATTTCAGCAGATAGCTTTGTGACTAATGGATATGTGTGTGTGTGTGTGTGTGTGTGTGTGTGTGTTTTACAGCTATCTATTTATTTTAAGTCTATCAGTGTCATTAGTGTTTTGTTTAGTGGACTGTTAACATTGAGGTCAAAAAGTCAGTGTGTTAGCAATGCAATTTGAACACACACACACACACACACACACTTTTCCTGTCTGCAGAAGCTTTCTTGAGACTCAAACCCCAAATCTGTTTAGTTTCCCACGTTCCTTTACTCTGGAAATCCCTGACGTCCTGTTTGCAGCTGTTCAGGCTTTTCCACACAGACACACACACACACACACACACACACACACACACACACACAAACACACCACAGAATAATCAAAAGAATAAATTTGTGTTAAACATTAAATATTTTTCTGAAACTAAAGCTTAAACACTAAAGAGAGATAAAATACAGTAACATTACAGCAGTGAAAGAACAGAACACAAGACACACTGCTGACTGGAGTAACGACAGAAATCAAACCAGCTCATAAAAAAGACGAACAGCGGCTCGTCGCTGCACAGCGATAAACTCTTCAGGTTCAGAGACTGAAACCGTTGCATTGTCTCACAGTTTGTCTCTAAAGTGTGTCTCTTAAGTCCAGATGGAAACACAGTGTAAATGATCGGATTCTTCCGTAAATAACTGCGCCGGAGAATCGGTTTTAAACTCAGTAAACACTGACAGCTGAAGTTCAACATTTCTGTACTGATGTTTACATTGTACTACACGGCATCTAATCTAATTAACTGATACTGCAGCTTTATCAACAACCTCATTCTAAAGTATAAAACCTGCTCCAGATGTGATGTCCAGTGTGTGTCAGTCTTTAACTCATTACTTCTGTTAAAGGATCACATCCCCTCAGAAAAACAAGCACAAAAAACTCACTTCAGAGAATATTATTCATTCATTCATTCATTCATTCATTCGTTCGTTCGTTCGTTCATTCATTCATTCATTCATTCATTTTTCATTCATTCGTTCATTCGTTCATTCATTCGTTCGTTCATTCATTCATTCATTCATGCGTTCATTCATTCATTTAGTCATTCGTTCATTCGTTCATTCATTCATTTGTTCATTCATTCATTCGTTCGTTCGTTCATTCATTCATTCATTTATTCATTCAGTCATTCATTCATCACACCCAGTTTTCACACCTCTATCTGTCTCTCTGACAGTCTCTATTTGATTTGTTTGATTTGTTTGATGTGTTTGATGTGTTTGATTTGTTTGATTTGTTTGATGTGTTTGATGTGTTTGATTTGTTTGATGTGTTTGATGTGTTTGATGTGTTTGATTTGTTTGATTTGTTTGATGTGTTTGATTTGTTTGATGTGTTTGATGTGTTTGATTTGTTTGATTTGTTTGATGTGTTTGATGAGTTTGATTTGTTTGATGTGTTTGATTTGTTTGATTTGTTTGATTGTTGATTTGTTGATGTGTTTGATGTGAATAATGATGGAGTAAACATTTAGGCAGAAGATTAAAAAATTAAAAAATTTACAGTTTACTTTACATTTTTTAACCTAAAATAATCATTAATTTTTTATTTATTCCAATTAATTTTATTTTCATTATTTTCTCCTCGAATCTCTGTTTCCCTCTAAATTCCTGACGTTTGTGTGTAAATTTTGCACATCAGTATTTGTACTCTCCTCGTGCAGCTGTCCGTTCTCTCACAAGCAATTAGTGCTAAGAGACGTGTGTGACAGACAGGTAGTGCACTGTGTGTGTGTGTGTGTGTGTGTGTGTGTGTGTGTGTGTGTGTGTGTGTGTGTGGGTGGTGTGTGTTTTACTAACATTCTGGCACTCAGCTGCTCTGTCCTGTCTGACCTCTGAGACCAGTCTATCTAGCGACAACAACACTATGGGGTGTGTGTGTGTGTGTGTGTGTGTGTGTCTGTGTGTGTGGTGTTTGTGTGTCTGTCCTGGGTGTGGTGTGTCTATGTCTGTGTGTGGTGTGTGTCGTGTGTGTGTGTGTGTGTGTGTGTGTGTGTGTGTGTATGTGAAAATCTATGCAAAAAGTTGCTCTGGAATGTTTCTCATTTCACAGCTGCTGCACTGTTCACACACCCACCACAGCGTGGAATAAATGCTGTGTGAACGTCTGTGTGTGTGTGTGTGTGTGTGTGTGTGTGTCCAGAGCTGGAACAGAGTCCTATTGTGGGTGTTGAACTTTGTGTTAGTACCAAAATCATGAATTCATGAACTATTATAACACACACACACACACCACACATCTTCTGCACTCTGTTTAGCAAATTCCAAATTTCGAAAAAATTTTCCTCATGTGTGTTGTGTGTGTGTGTGTGTGGTGTGGGTGTGTGTGTGATGGTTTTCTCCTGTAGGTTTGTGCACGGGGATTTTTCCTGAGTGAACAGGACACCTGTCTGCCATGTAACTGTAAAGGTCACGCTCAGGACTGTGAGGACATCACTGGAATCTGCATTGTATGGCACTTCCTGTTTCAATACATCACTTCCTGTTTCATTACATCACTACCTGTTTGCACTAGTGTCAAATTAACACTCTTGTTGTGTGTATGTGTGTAAAACACTGTCAAGAGGTGTTAAATGTATTAAACACCAGTGGGTGTGTGTGTGCGTGTGTGTGTGTGTGTGTGTGTGTGTGGTGTGCATGTGTTTGTGTGTGTGTGTTGCTGTGGGTGTGTGTGTGGGGTGTGTATGTGTGGGGATGGTGTGTGTGGGTGGTTGTGTGTGTGTGTTTGTGTGTGTTACAGGATTGTCAGGATCACAGTACAGGTGATTTCTGTGAGAGGTGTGAAGATGGTTACCTTCTCCAGGTTTCTCATGAAGGACACCAAGAGTGTCGGCCGTGTGCATGTCCCCTCGCCACCGAGACAACAAGTACATTACCCACAATCCTCTACTCCATCACCCACAATCCTCTACTCCATCACCTACAACCTCCACTTCATCACC
>VCAZ01000387.1:10000-22850 GCA_005784505.1 Bagarius yarrelli | reverse complement strand
ACCCCAATTCATCAACCTACCCCACACTCACAAACTGCCCCTCCTACTGGGGGAAAAGAGGGAGAGTTGTGTCTTAGCAGGGCAGTACGTCTCCGCCTGCCACATACTGAGGGACAGTCATTAACACACACACACACACACACACACGGCCCTGTTTGTCCAATATACCTCTAATTATCTCACTACTGTCTTTTTCTCTGTTGTTTTTCTGTATATTTTCTGTATATTTTTATAGATTTTTGTCTTTAATTTGTTTATTTGTTTTTTGTGCTTTGGGAAACTGTACGTAAATATGGTCATGCCAATAAAACCTTTTGACTTGACATGAAAATGAGAGAGAACAGGAAAAGAGAGCAGGAAAAAGAGAGAGAACTAGTTACACTTCTTTTATCCCTTCCCTGACATGTGACTAAGAACCAAATGTAGACATTCAAACTGACCAATCAGCAAATTACAGCTTCACCCACTGTATAAACAAGTGACCCTTAGCAGACCACAATGTATCACATGTGTTTAAAGGCCTTGATGCTTCAGCACTCTGGCCTTCAGGAACGCCAAATGCCCACCTTTATACCCCGTGTGTTTGGGTAGAAAGCAGAGGTCTGAGGATTTTATCTATTTAACATTCATTATAATTGATATTTAATTAGTTAAATTGACTTGTTAAGTGCTTTCATTGTGTGTGGTGTGTGTGTGTCTGTGTGTGTTTGTGTTCAGGAGGATGGTGTGATGTCAGTAGGGAAGCAGGTGGATGTGACACACTGCGTAGCTTCACATTGGCTGAGATGCTAGCAACTTAATCTGACGTCTCTAAAACGTTCTAGCGAAGGTACAGTTACATATCATCAACTTACCCTATTTACAGTATCACAAAACTAATATACTATATTCATACAAACTTATTACATAGCACAAAACTAATCACATATCATACAACGTATTACTATCACAAAAACTAATCTACATCTCATACAACTATTTACATATCACAAAACTAATCTACATATCATACAACTTATTTACATATCAAAAACTAATCTACATATACAACTATTTACATATCACAAAAACTAATTACTATCACACAACTTATTACATATTACACAACTATCTACATATCACACAACTTATTTAATATCACAAACTAATCTACATATCCACACAACGTATTTACATCTTCCACAACAACTAATCTACATATCACCACAACTTATTACATATTACACAACTAATTACATATCACGCAATTTATTTACATGTGACCACAAACTAATCTACATATCACACCAACTTATTTAACATATCACACATCTAATCTAACATATCACACAACTTATTTACATATCACACAACTAATCTACATATCACACAACGTATTACATATTACCAACTAATCTACATACACGCAATTTATTTACATGTTAACAACTAATTACATATCACACAACTATTTACATATTAACATAAACTAATCTACCTATCACGCAACTTATTACATATACACAACTAATCTACATATCACGCAACTTATTTAATATTACACAACAATCTAAATATAACACAACTATTTTACATATTACAAAACTAATCTACATATCCAGCAACTTATTTAATTTACACAACTAATTACATATCATACAAACTTATTTCAGATCACAAAACTAATCTACATATCATACAACTTAGTTACATATCACAAAACTAATCTACATATCATACAAACTTATTTCATATCCACAAAAACGAATATACATATCACACAACTTATTTACATAATACACAACTATCTACTATCACACAACTTATTTACATATTACACAACTAATATAAATAGCACACAACTTATTACATAAAACACAACTAATCTACATATAACACAAAACTTATTTACATATTACACAACTAATCTAAATACACACAACTTAGTACATATCACACAACTAATCGACATATCACACAACATTGACCCCTCATATCACACAAACTAATCTACATATCACCACAATTATTTACATATTACACAACTAATCTACATATACACGCAATTATTTACAGGTTACACAACTATCTACATATCAACAACTTATTTACATATCACACAACTAATCTACATATCACACAAACTTCACACAACTATTAACATGTTTACACCACTAATTTACAATCACACAACTTATTTTACATATTACACAACTAATCTACCTATCACGCAACTATTTGACATATTACACAAACTAATCTACATTGTATCATACAACTTGATTTTAACATATCACAAAACTAATCTACATATCATACAACTTATAAATATGCACAAAACAATCTACAGATCATACAATTATTTACACTCCACAAAAAATAATCTACAGATAACACAACTAGTATTGACATATTACACAAATAATCTACAATAACGCAACAACTTATTACACTATTACACAAATAATTACATGATCATACAAGTATTTAAATATCACAAAATAATATACATTATAATACAACTTATTTAATATGCACAAAAACTAATCTACATATCCTACAATGATTTACATATCACAAAAACTAATCTACATATTCATACAACTTATTACATATCACAAAAACTAATCGACATATCATACCAACGGTTATAGACATATCACAAAAAACTATGTACATATCACACAAACTATTACCATATAACACAAACTACTCGACATAGCCCACAACGTATTTACATAGCACAAAACTAAGTCTAAAGATCATACCAACTATGTACATATCACAAACTAATCTAAATATCACCAACTATTACATATCACAAAATAATCTACATATCATACAACTAGTTACATATCACCCCAAACTAATCGACATATCCACACAGCTTGTTCAAATATCCACACAACTACTCTACATATCACAAACTTATTTACATTAATTACACAACTAATCTACATGATCACACAAATGATTTACATATCACACCAACTAATTACATATCATACAAACTTATTACATATCACACAACTAATCTACATATCACACAACTTATTTACATTAATACACAACTAATCTACATATCACACAACTTATTTACTATTACACAAAACTAATCTACATATACACAACTGTAATTTACATATTACACAAACTAATCACATATCACACAAATATTTACATATTACACAAAAATAATCACATATCACACAATTATTACATATCCACACAAACTAATCTACATATCACACAACTTATTTACATATCACACACTAATCTACATATCACACACTTATTTACATATTACACAAACTAATGCTAACATATCACACAACTATTTACATATTAACAAACTAATCTACATATCACGAATTTTTGATTTAACATGTTACACAACTAATCTACATATCACACCAACTTATTTACTATCACACAACTAATCTAACATATCCACACAACTTCACCACAACTTATTAATGTACACCACTAATCTACATATCACACAATTGATGTACATATTACACAACTAATCTACATATCACGCACTTATTTACATATACAAACTAATCTACATATCATACAACTTATTTACATATCACAAACTAATCTACATTACAACAATTATTACATAGTACACACAGCTATACAGCTAATCCACATATTATATCGCTAATTTACATACCACAAAACTATTGCGTACTAAATGTTTCATTTGTTATCACACACCTTGTTACATATTACAAACCTCATTTACATATTACTTATTTACATATACATTTCTGTAATTAAGTAAAGCCAGATAAACCAACTCTTAATTAAGTAGATGTAATAAAGTAAATATAACTTGTTACTACTAACCTCTATTTTGTGTGTGTGTGTGTGTGTGTGTGTGTGTGTGTGTGTGTGTGTGTAGAGTTGATCAGTGATTGGGAAGTGTACAGCGTGCAGCACGAAGTAGATCCTGAGCAACAGAAGCAGAAAGAGAATGAAGCTGAACACATACTGAGTCATATAAAAACCGTGAATCTGCAACCCAAACAGTCACTCGCTACACAGGAGAACACACACACACAACAGCGTGAGTTCAGACAGTGTGTACTATATGTGTGTGTGTGTGTGTGTGTGTGTGTGTTTGAGGAAAAGAAATACACCTGCATTATGGTCACAAAAACATGGCTGAGTGTGTTTGTTGTGTGTGTGTGTGTGTGTGTGTGTGTGTGTAGTTCTGCAGCATGTGCGTCAGATGGAGAAGAGTGTGCTACTGATGGAGGGACGACTTCCTGCAGTCAGAGAAATGATGAAGCGCTTCAGTTTGAGTCTCACACATGGCCAAATTCACCTGCATAAAGCCCATGACACACTGCAGCAGACACAAAATACACACACCAACAACTTGCTTCAGCTGCAACGCACAGAGGTAACACACACACACTACACCTACACTAACATACACGATATTCAGCACTATTTACACTGTGTGTGTTTCAGGCTCATAAGCATGGTTTGATGGAAAATTATGATGCTGCCAATCAGACTGTCCTGTCAGCCAATGACCTCTTAGTAAAGGCAGCTGTGGGTGTGGCTGATCTGGGAACCATGGTGAAGGTAAAACTTCACATTACTCTGCTATTGTTCTGTGCACGATAATGTAAATACACATACACATTGATAGTTGTATTGACAGTGTGTGTGTGTGTGTGTGTGTGTGTGTGTGTGTGTGTGTGTGCGTGTAGAATGTGACAGAGTACCACGCAGAGGTTGACGGTGCTGCAGCTTCAATACAGGAGAGAACTGATCAACTTTCTAAAGCAGATCACAACTTAGTGCAGAGAGCTACTGAGCATGCTCAGGAGCTGCAGAGACATGCCCACAAACTACAGCAGTAAGTTAATCAATTACACCACAAACTAACATTTTAACATCACTAATAGATCACTGAACACCAACACACCAAATACCAGATCACCAAACACAAATCACTTAACAACAGATCACTAAATACAAGATCACTAAGCACCTGATTACTAAACACCAGCTGACCAAGCACAAATCACTAAACACCAGATCACTAAAACAAGCTCACCAAACACAGATCACTAAACATCAGAACACTATACAACAGATTACTAAACACCAGATCACCAAACACAAATCACTAAACACCAGGTTACCAAAGACTGGACCACCAACCACCAGACAGCTAAACAACAGATTACTAAACACAGGTCATTAGACATCAGCTCACTAAAAACAAGATCACTAAACACAGATCATCAAACAGCAGATTACCCAGCACCTAATCACTAAACACCAGATCACTTAAACACCTGATCACCAAACAACAGATCAGAACAGTAGATCACCAAACAGAGATCATTAAACACAAATTATGAAACACCAGGTCTCAAAACACCAGATTACCAAAGTCCAGGTCATTAAACGCCTGTTGATCAAACACCAGAACACCTAACACTAGATTACTGAACACCATGTCATGTGTATGTGTGTGTGTGTGTGTGGTGTTTGTCAGTGATCTGCAGGGCAGTGATACACATGGATTTGTTCAGAAAGCTCTGGAAGCATCAAACGTCTATGACAACATCGTTAAATATATCAACGAGGCAGATGAGAGCAGCGTGAGCACTTTGAACATGTCCATCAGGACCGAGGATGTAAGTCTCACACTGATACAGAATTTTCGCATAACACACTCACACTCAAACACTCACACTCACACACTTACCTTGTTCTTGTTTAGGCCCTTGAAGGTTTAAAGTCCCAGCTGAACTTCCTCATAACTCAGAGCAGGGACATCTTTAAAGAGTCTGTGACACGCAACTCTGATTACACAGGTAACACACACACACACTCAAACACACACAAACACTTAAACACACACACACCCAAACATACACACTATTAGTCAGGTTGTGTTTTCAGGTGAAATTAGTGTGCTCATGACTTAACACATGATGAAGTGTGTGATTATGGACAGAGCTGTGTAATCTGTCTCATCCTAGAGGTGGAGCTGAATGTCGCTGACACCAAAAAATACATTGAAGAGACGAGAGACATGCTGCAGACGTCACAAGTCACACTGGAGGAACTCATCAAAAACATTAACACACTACAGAGAGGTCTCTCTCAAACACACACACACACACACATTAAATTGTAAAACTTTAGACACTGTTTTTTTCTGCGCTCAAGTTCACTGTGTGTGTGTGTGTGTGTGTGTGTGTGTGTGTGTGTGTGTGTAGTGCGGAAGCTGCAGTCCACTCAGGAGGCAGCAGAGCGTGCTCTAAATCACTCAACTGAAGTACTAGAGGTCGTTACCCCCATTAGAGAGCAGGTGGACGAATGGAGCAGAAACATGAGAAGCAATCGGTACTCAACCTCCGCCTATGAACAGGCTGTGGACTCTGCCCGTAACACAGGTACACACATACACACACACACACATATATATACACACACACACATACACACACAGGCCCTAAATGAGGAAGATTACAGAATAAACAAATCATATAATTACAGGATATAACACAGTGTGTGTGTTTGTGTGTGTGTGTGTGTGTGTGTTTGTCTGTGTGTGTGTGTGTGTGTGTGTGTTCTTAGTGGAAGATCTTTCAACAATCGTTCCTCAGTTGTTGACAAAGCTACATGATGTGGAGGAAAAGAAACCGGTCAACGTGTCCACCAACATTATGAGGGTTAGAGAACTCATCGCTCAGGCTCGGAGCGTCGCCAGCAAGGTACATCAAAGCAGACACACACACACACCACAGCCAATCAGAACTCAGACACACACACACCACTGCCAATCAGAACTCAGACACACACACACCACTGCCAATCAGAACTCAGACACACACACCACTGCCAAACAAAACTCTTAAGCCAATTAAAAGTCAGACTAATACACCACAGCCAATCCAAGCTCAGGCTCAGACACAACAGCCAATCAGAGCTAAGACCTTACTGATGTTTGTGTTGTGTGTTGTTTTATGTAGGTGCAGGTGTCAATGAAGTTTAATGGCCAGTCCTCAGTAGAGCTCCACCCACCTGTTGATGTGGACCAGCTGATGAAGGCTGTGACCTCCATTAGCCTGTATGTGCGAGTGGATCCTGACTCAGACCCCATTGAGGACCGCTTCCTGCTTTACCTCGGAGACAAGAATGTGAATAAGCCACACCCATTACACAACACCACACCCCTTACACAATACCACACCCTATTACACCATACCCCTTACACAACACCACACCCCTTACACAACACCACACCCTATTACACAATATCACACCCCTTACACAATACCACACCCCATTACACCACACCCCATTACACAATACCACACCCCATTACACAATACACACCCTACACCACCCCATTACCACAATACCACAATCCCACACCCCATTACACAATACCACACCCCATTACACCAAACCACAACCCTCTTACACAATACCACACCCCTTACACAATACCACACCCCATTACACAACACCACACCCCATTACACAATACCACACCCCATTACACCACACCCCACAAACCAAACCACACCCCTCTTTACACAACACCACACCCCTTACACAATATACCACCCCTTATACTATACAACACCCCCTACACCACACCCTTACACAATACCACACCCCTTACACAACACCAAACCCCTTACACAAAACCACACCCCTTACACTTTACAGCACCACAGTCTAGTCTAACCAATTGTATGTGTGTGTGTGTGTGTGTTTGTGTTTGTGTGTGTGTGTGTGCAGGGCCGAAAGGACTACATGGGTGTGGCGATTAAAAATGATAATCTTGTGTTTGTGTATAATTTGGGTGGAGATGATGTAGAAATTCCACTTAGCTCCAAACCTGTAAGTTCCTGGCCTCCTGTGTGTTCAACCCAATGTGAGAGTGGAGAGGTACACACCCACACAGACACACACACGCACACACATCCACACACACCCCTCACACTGGTGCGCAGTCTTACCCCTGCACCTGTACTGCACTGCCGAAAGTCCTTTCATTGCAACAGGAAGCTACAATAAACACTTGCACAGACATGTGAGATTATGTGTGTGTACGAGAGAGAAGAGAGAGAGAGAGAGAGAGGAAGGCGAGAGAGACAGGGAGAGAGGGACAGACAGAGAGAGAGAGAGAGAGAGAGAGACAGAGAGAGACAGAGATGTTCCCCCTTAGGTTATTGTTTACAGAGCGCGTACAGAGTTCATCTCATTGGTACTTTGTTGGATTGTTTATTGTAATTTTATTGATTGATTATTATTGATTTGATTTGATTTTAGTTGATTGATTTTATTGATTTGTGATTGATTATTGGATGAATTTTGATTAATGATGATGATTAACTTTGGGGTTTGATGATTGTTGAATTGCTTGATTGATTGATTGATTGATTGCTGATTGCTTGATTGAGTAATTGAGTGAATTGACGGATTATTGATTGATTAATTGATTTGAGTAATTGGATAGATTTTCGATTGGTTGATTGGTTGATTGGTTATTGATTGATTGATTGATATTGATGATAGTGACTTGATTGATTGCTTGATTGAGTAATTGATTGAGTATTGATTAGTTGATTGATTAATTGATTGAGTAATTGATAGATTAGTCGATTGGTTGATTGGTTGATTGGTTGGTTGGTTGGTTGTTGATTGATTGATTGATTGATTAGTTGATTGATTAATTAGGGGGGGTTTTTGACTGATTTGATTGATTGGTGATTGATTTGACTGATTGATTAATTGATTGAAATTACTTAAACATTCGATCGTATTCACCAATAAATAAATCAATAAATATAGAATATTATGATGTGATAAAGCTTAACTGTTGCTCTCTCTCTCTCTCTCTGTCTGTCTCCCTGTCTCTCTCTCTCCCTGTCTGTCTCTCTCTCAGACTGGGTCGTCATGGGAAAGTGTATTTAACAGTTCCCAGTCAGGAGTCTGTGGCTGAGCAGAAGTTTATACAGAAAGGAGAATGGGACGGAACTGAATCTCTGTTTCACTTAGACCCCAAAGACACAGTGTTCATCATCGGAGGAGCTCCACAACATGTCAAGGTTCCTCACACACACACACACACACACACACACACACACACAGTACAGCTTACATCAACCAAATCAGTGTGAAGAGTAATAAACTCTCCCTTTCGTGTGTGTGTGTGTGTGTGTGTGTGTGTGCGCGTGTGTGTAGCTTCCCCCTGCTCTGAGTTTAGCTCCATTTGTTGGCTGTATTGAACTTGCATCACTTAATAATGATGTCATCAGTCTGTACAACTTCAAAAAACTGCATGAGATGGATGTGGATGTTTCTAAACCCTGTCCCAGGTAAACACACACACACACACACACACACACACACACACACAGAGCCCTGTTTGTCTCATATACCTCTCTTTATTTTGCTATTGTCTTTTTCTCTGTTGTTTTTCTGTATATTTTTGTCATTATATATGTTTGTTTATTTTGTGCTTTGGCAAAACTGCAACTAGAAATAATCCATACCAATAAAACCTTTTTGACTTTGACTCTGTACGGTCTCCTGTCTCTCTCTGTCCTCTCTGTCCTTGTCTCTCTCTGTCTCTCTCTCTGTCTCTCGTCCTTGTCTCTCTCTGTCTCTCTCTCTGTCTGTCAGGTATAAGTTGGCGTTCTCTCAGGGTCGTGTAGCGAGTTATTTGTTTGATGGTTCTGGTTATGCGTTGGTGAGGAACATTGAGAGGCGAGGCAGGATCAGTGTCGTCACGCGGTTTGACATTGAAGTGCGCACAGTGGCTCACAATGGGGTTCTGCTCTTGATGGTGAACGAGGTAATACACACACACACACACACACACACACACACACAGAGGTGAGTGTTTGTGCGTTAGTGTAGTTCACACCTTTTTGATGATGACTAAGAAGGAGAGTGTGTGTGTGTGTGTGTGTGTGTGTGTGTGTGTGTGTGTTTCAGGGTCAGTTCTTCGTACTGGAGATGAGGAACGGGTTTCTGCGATTGGTTTATGATTTCGGATTTGCTAACGGTCCCATTGTGTTGGAAGGAAACCTCACCAAACTACAGATCAATGATGCCAGATACCACGAGGTTACTGTCCATCTGTCTCTCTGTCCACCTGTCTCTCTGTCCACCTGTCTCTCTGTCCACCGGTCTCTCTGTCCACCGGTCTCTCTGTCCACCTGTTTATAAGATCAACAAATAGAACAGATAGACAGGTGGACAGGTAAACAGATAGACAGGTAAACAAGCAGATAGACAACTAGACAGGTGGAATGATAGACAGGTGAACAGGTACACATGTGAACAGAGACAGGTGATGACTGATATTTGTCCATCTCTCTATCCGACTATCAGTCTAACTATTTACCTGTCTGTCTGGTCACCTGTGTATCTGTTTACCAGTCTATCTGTCCACCCGTCCACTTGTCTGTCTGTTCACCTGTCCACTTTTTTATCGGTCCACCTGTCTGTTTGTTTACCTGTCTACGTGTATATCAGTCCATCTGTCCACCTGTTTATTTGTCCACCTCTCTATCTGCCTACCTGTCCACCTGTCTACCTGTATATCTGTCCACCTGTTTATCTGTCCAACTGTTTATTTGTCCACATGTCTATCTGTCTACCTGTCTATTATTCCATCTGTCTACCTGTTCACCTGTCTACTTGTTTCTCTGTACACCTGCGTCTCTGTTTACCTGTCTATCTGTCCACCTGTCTTTTCATCCATCTGTTTATTTGTCCACCTATGTATCTGTCTACTTGTCCACCTGTTACCTGTCCTCCTGTCTGACTGTTCGCTTGTATATCTGTATGCCAGTCCACCTGTGTCTCTGTCCTTTTGTCTATCTGTTCACCTGTCTATCCATCCACTTGTTTATTTGTCTATTGTCACGTTTCGCTATTTGTCGCTACCTGTCCACCTGTTTGTCTATCCAGCTGTTTTTTTGTCCACCTCTATATCTGTCTACAGCATCTGTCCACATGTGTCTCTGTCCACCACCTCATCTGTCAATACATTCACACTGTTTACCTGTTCACCCTTTCACCTATGTGTGTGTGTGCGTCAGGTGTCAGTGATCTATCACCAGTCTAAGAAGGTTATTCTCCTGGTGGATCGGAGTTTCATTAAATCCACAGAGAATGAGAAGAAAACCCTTCCTTTTAATGATATCTACATCGGAGGAGTTCCATCACACATCCTACATTCACGGTACACACCAACTACATGCTGAAATCTCATGCCACTGTGCGTGTGTGTGTGTGTCTGCACCATGAAATATAGATACACGCTACTGCCTATAATGTGTGTTTGTGTGTTTAGGCCCGAGTTCTCCTCTCTGCTTGGACTAAAAGGATGTGTTAAAGGATTTCAGTTCCAGAAAAAAGACTTTAACCTTTTGGAGGAACCAGGAACCATCGGGATCAGCAGCGGCTGTCCGGAGGAATCATTTGTGAGAAACACACAATAACGGAACATCATCAAACATCAAAACATTCAAAATCACCAGGATTCTTTTAAACTCAGACAATAAAACTACAGAGTGGAACTCAAAGTTATTACATCCGTCTGTGCGTGTGTGTGTGTGTGTGTGTGTGTGTGTGTGTGTGTTTCAGATGTCACGTAAAGCGTACTTTACAGGTAATGGTTATTTAAGTTCCACCGCGAGAATCTCTCCGTTTGACTCATTTGAAGGAGGAATGAGCTTCAGAACAACACAACCATCTGGACTACTGTTCTACCACAGAGATGGGGTACACACACACAAACGCACACACACACACACACACACACACACACACACACCATTACAACCAGAGTGGTGGGTGACATGCAGATCTCTCTCTTTCTGTCTGACAGGCGGATGAGTTCTCTCTTTCTCTGGAGAATGGTGCGGTGGTTCTTCACTCCAGAGGAACTAAGGTCAAATCCAAAAAGGTCTACAGTGATGGACGTCCTCACTTCCTGGTCACCTCTGTTACAAACAATAAGTAAGAACTTCCATAATGAACACACCCAGGAGCAGTTTCAGCTGAAGCTTCATTCACAGGTGTCTGGTGTGTGTGTAGGTACCTGCTGGTGGTGGATGACCGAGACAAACAGGAGAAGAAGAACCCAGGATCTGCAGATCAGCTGGACGGAGTAAAGGAGTTTTACTATGGAGGGTCTGCGCACAGTAACATCAACAACTTTACTGGCTGCATCAGTTATGCCTATATCAGCAGGTGCACACACACACACACACACACCACACACACACACACACACATACACAAATATTTTATTAATACAGTATGCAAAAATTCTCTGTATCTTCTCTCTTTGTCTGTCTCTCTAAATCCTCTTTCTCTGTATCCTGTCTTCCTGTATCCTGTCCTCTGTATCATGTCTAACTGTATCCTGTCTCTCTGTATTCTGTCTCTCTATACACTTGGTTTCTCTGTATCCTGTCTCTCTGTATCCTATCACTTTGTTTGTCTCTCGGTATCCTGTCTCTCTGTACCCTGTCTGTCTTTATTTTGTATCTTGTCTTTCTCTGTATCCTGTCTCTCTGTTTATCTCTCTGTATCCTTTATCTCTATTTGTCTTCTTTATCCTGTCTCTCTGTCTGTCTTTCTGTCTGTCTCTCTGTATCCTATATCTCTGTTTGTCTCTCTGTATCCTGTCTCTCTCTCTTTGTCTCTCTGTATCCTGTCTCTCTGTATCTTGTCTCGCTTTCTGTCTCTCTGTATTCTGTCACCCTGTTTGTCTCTCTGTATCCTGTCTTTCGGTAAACTGTCTCTGTGTCTGTCTGTCTGTCTGTCTGTAGGCAGGACCGTGATATTGAGG
>VCAZ01000387.1:0-5000 GCA_005784505.1 Bagarius yarrelli | reverse complement strand
TGTTTGACAGTGGGGATGGTGTTCTTAGGGTTGAAGGCTTCTCCTTTTTTACGCCAAATGAAGGCTAAATCATTGTGACCAAACAATTAAATTTTTGTTTCATCTGACCATAAAACAGAAGACCAGAAGCCTTCCTCTTTGTCAGATGAGCATTTGCAAAGGCCAAGCGAGCTTTGTGGTGCCTTATCTGGGAAGTGGTGGTCTGGTTCGTGGAACCAGCGGTGTGCAGTGTCCGTTGGACTGTCTGCCTTGAGATGTGCCACCAGCAGAGCCCAGGTTCATCAGGATGGCTTGGGGTGTCCTTGGATTCTCTTTTCCTCTCTCATATCTCCTGCCCAGCACAGGTGTCACTTTTGGCTTCGACACATCCTCTAGATTTTCACAGTGAGGAACTCTTGTACTTTTAATAATACTTTTGCATAGCCACTGAAACTTTAGATAGGTCTTATAGCTTCTGCTTGTGAGCGCACAATGTGCAGCCGCAGGTCCCAGTGAGCTCCTTTGTCTTAGCCATGACTGTCCACAAACAACAGCAGAGAGCTTCTGTTTTCACGTGCGTGATTAAAACAGCTGTTCCAATGAATCAGGGTAATTGGAGCTTTAGAACAGCTGAACTATTGGAATGTTTAGTAGAACTTGGATTTTCCATAGACTGGGACAGTTTGCAAAGGGATGAATATTTGGACATGTCCTTTTGTTCAAATGTAAATAAAAGCCTCTTATATCGTTATTATCTTTGGAGACGCCTGTGTCATTTCGGTCAAAAGAAAACTTGCTGGTGAAAAAAAATTAACTTTAAGTCAGCATTTGCCAGAAGCTCGGAACAATTTCGGGCTCGACTGTATATAATATAATGGACAATAATATTTATACAAAAATGCATATAATAAAAAACAATGCCAGCCAGAGTAAATTATTAGTGTAAAGGTACGCAGAGACGCTTGTAGCAATATCCATAACACAAAGAAATAGTATAATATAATTTATAATTTATAAAGATAATTAATAGAATATAAAGATATGAATATATAATCCTATATAATATAGTATAATATAATATAATATAATATAATATAATATATATAATATTAATAGTAATATATGTATCATATATCTAATATACTTATAAATAGTATAATATAAGATAATATAATATAAATTATATGAGTATAATATAATATAATATTAATATAATATATATATCTAATATAAATATAATTATAGATAATATAATATAATGTTATAATATAAATATAGTATACATATAATCGAATATAATCTAAGATAGTATAAAAATAAATATAATATCCATAATATAATATTAGTATAATATATTAATATAATATTAATATAGTATATATAATATAAGATAAATAAATATAAAATAATAATATAATATAGGTATAATATATATACTATACTATAATATAGTATAATATAAATCATATAAATATAATATAATATAATATATATAATAT
Organism: Bagarius yarrelli; assembly: GCA_005784505.1. Lineage (NCBI taxonomy): Eukaryota > Metazoa > Chordata > Actinopteri > Siluriformes > Sisoridae > Bagarius > Bagarius yarrelli. The sequence goes on along the minus strand of VCAZ01000387.1, from coordinate 3,522 downwards.
AATATACTATAGTATAATATAATATAATCTAATATAATATAGATAATATACTAATCAATATTAATATAATTATAATATAGTTATAATGATAATATAATATAATATAATCTAATCTCATGAATAAGATGTAACTAGAATCTAACTCTAATATAAATAATATAATAACTATCTATCTAAATATAGTATACTATAACTATATATAATATAATAATATAATATACTACTAATAGATGCTATTTAATTGCTAATTATAATATAATAGAAGACTAGTGTAGATATATATATAATTGATAATATAATATAATATAATAATAAATAAATATAGGTATAATATAAATTATATCATATAACCTATTAGTATAATATAATATAATATAATATATATAGTAGAATATCATATAATATACTTATAATATAGTTAATATAATATAATATAATACATATTAATATAATAGAGGAATAATATAATCTAGATATGAATAATGAGTAGAATATATGAATATAATATTAATTCGTATAATATAAGATAACTATAATATAAATAAATATATAAGAAGTATATATGATAGAATATAAATATATAAGACTACGCCCTATATATAGATAATATAATATGACTACAATAAATAGAATATAACATAAAGAGAATAAGATAATTCATATAATATATAGAATATAGTATCTATGATAGTGATACAATAATATGTTTTAGGCATAATGATTTTTTAATAAATAATATAAGATAGATAATAGAATATAATATAATAGAAGACGTAGAATTAATATAATATAATTATATTAGTTAATACATATTCATATAGAATATATTCTAACTCTAGAAAAGATAATATAAGATATGCAATACCACGCTATAATAGATTACCCGATAAATATATAGATTGATAGTATAAGATAATAAATATAAACAACTTACTACCAATAAAGTAAATATAAGAAATATAATACCAATAATAGTATAATATAATATTATAAATATAATTAATATAGTATAATATAATAGAAATATAATATAATGTAATATATGAATAAGATGAACGTGGAGATGAAAAGGAATCTTTAAATAAAGCAACCAGTTTTGAGTGGATTCGGTTGAAGTGCCAGTGTTTATAATATCACTGTTTAATCAATATCATATTTTAATTTAAGACATTTTTTCGCTGGAACTATAAAACATTAAACATAATCATTAACTTAAAATTAAACTCTTTGGGAAAATTAGAAAAGAGAATAAGTAATATCTCTAGGCAGTGACGTAACTCTGTGGAGGAATCGTAATGACAGTCATCAATGCGCGACGCCCGTGATTTGACTGCAATGGCGGGGGAAGTTGCGGGAATCGATACAGAGAAAAACGATATTTAACACTTTTATGAAAGTGTTAAATTGACAGTTATTTCTGGGTTTCGTCGCGAGCTATCAGAATGACGCAGTCGGGGTTATTCAAGGTAATAAATATTTAACTTAATTTAGCAATTATATAAAATAAAATTTTATTCCGGCTACATAACAGTGTCGTATTCGGTGATTCAGTAAACAGTGGGCGGTATTACGGTCTAATACTAGTGTTGAGGTTATTCGGGTCTACATAACAGTGTTCGGGAGTACGGCTACCTAATAACAGTTGTGTCGGTATTCCGGCTACATCACATCCCTGCGGTATCCGGAACAGAACACAGTGTAGGTTATTGTGATGTTGGCTACTAACAGTGTCGGTTATTCGGCTACAAACCAGTGTCCGGTAGTCCGGTACATAAACAGTGTCGGTATTCCGGCTACAGAACAGTGTCGGTATCGGGAACATAACAGTGTCGGTATTCGGGCTACATAACAGTGTCGGTATTCGGGCTATCATAAACAGTGTCGTATTCCGGCTACAGACCAGTGTCGGTATCGGGTACCATACTCTATTCTTTCAGTGTCGGTTTTTGATGTCATTTTGCTACATAACCGTGTCGGGCTGACGGCTCACCATAAAATATGTGTCGGTTATGTGGGCTACCAACAGGGTCGGTGTCGGAGACCATACAGTGCGGTCTTCGGGTTACATAACAGTGTAGGTTATTCGGGTAATAACCGTTCGGTTTATTCCGGGCTACTAACCAGTGTCGCGTGATCGGGCTACATACAGTGTCGGTTTGTTTTCCAGCGCCTACATAATTATCACGCGGTATTTTCAGGGCTAAATACAGTGTTCGGGATTCTCGGCCTACAGAAGACGTGTCGGTATTGGGATACATACAAGTGTCCGGTATCGGGCTACAAACAGTTCGGTATTCGGGTACATCAACAGTGGTCGTGTATATCGGCGCTACATAACAGTGTCGGTATTCGGGTACATAACAGTGTCGGTATTCGGGCTACATAACAGTGTCGGGATCGGCATACATACAGTGTCGGGATTCCGGTACCAACAGTGGGGGATTCGGCTATCATAACAGTGGCGGTAATGCCGGCTACATAACAGTGTCGGTATTCGGGCGTATCTATAACAGTTGTCGGTATTACGGCTACATAACAGTGTAGTATTGGGGTACAAAAACCAGTGTCGGTTCGGGAGCTACATAACAGTGTCGGTTCGGGCTACACACAGTGATCCGTATTCGGGCTAGCACACAGTGCGGTTATTGCGGGCTACAAACAGTGTCGCGTATCGGGGTACATCACAGTGTCGGTATTCTGGGTACATAAACAGTGTCTGGTATTGGGCTATAACAGTGTGGTATTAGGTATAATAACTGTGTCCCCGTATTGGGCTACCTAACAGGTCGGTATCGGGCTACATAAACGTGCCCGGTACCCCCTTCTTGGGTCGACTTATACAGTGTCGGTATTCCGGATACATAAACAGTGTCCCCGGTATGTTGGCTACATAACAGTGTCGGGATTCGGGCACTAAGCAGTGTGCGTATTCGGACATAACGTTGTCGGGACCGAGGAGATGAAAGGCGAGTTCCGGTGTCATGGCAAACAAGCGCATAACAGATCCGGACTGTAACTGTCAGTTAGACACAAATAAAAAAGAATTTTCGTCCTTCATCCTCGACTGCCTCATCCTCGCCTGTCCCTTCCTCGCCTGTCCTCTGCATCGACTGTCTTATCCACGCCATGTCTTAATACAATAGCCGTTCTTCATCCACGCCGGTTTTCCTCACGCTGTCCTTTACCTCGCCAGCCCTCTTCCTCGACTGCCCTCTTCCTAGCCTTGGTCTCCACTTCCTCGACTGGCCACTTCCTTAGCCTGTCTACTCCAGTAGCCCTGTCCACTTCCTGCATGTTCCTTTTTTGCCTGTCCTCTTCCCGCCTGTCCACTTCCTCGCCTGTCCTTTTCCTCGCCTGTCCTCATAATAATATAACTCAGTGTTTGGTGTTGAAGTGTATGACGTGTGTTGGTATGGGTGTTATTATCGTGGGTCAGTGCGGTAATCAGATCGGCTGCAGGTTCTGGGTCTCGCTCTCCGGGAACACGCACACGCAACAAGGTAACACACACACACACACACA
>VCAZ01000392.1:99559-103058 GCA_005784505.1 Bagarius yarrelli | reverse complement strand
GAGAGAGAGAGAGAGAGAGAGGATGGAGAGAGAGAGAGAGAGAGAGAGAACACTGACATGGAGAAAGAAGCGATTGTGTTTCCGGGTAGGATGTAGCCGTGATAATGTAATTCGATTAGCCGCTGGTTTTGCTAACTGATGTTGAGAACGTGAGCTGAATGTTATCTGAACGTTAGCGACCGATCTGCTGATATTTTCATTTTCCTGCATGTTATGCAGTCAATGCATTAGATTCCAGTAAATGTTCTTGGCATCTAGAACTTCAGGCTGCTTTGTTCTCCAGGTTCCAGTTTCCTATGTTTGCAGAGCACTATATGCCTCCAGGTTCCTGGGTTTGTCTGCAGGGCAGTAAACATCACAGCAACATGATGGTTCTAATCTTAACCAAAGACTTAAGGTTAAGCCTACCGAGATCCAAAACCTACCTTTACCTTATCAGAGCTCCACAGTGTTTTACAGCTGCTCTGGATGTTCTCCCAGTATGACAGACCTTACACCCTGGGGCTTAGACTATAAGGGTTCAGTTCTTTCTTGAACCACTGGTTTGTATAAGAGTTTATAAATGTTCCATGTTTCCATGCATTCCAGAACCTTTCAGAGACACTATTTCTCCAGGTTCCTGAGGTGTTCTCAGGTTCATGGTACTGTAAATGTTCTCAGGACGGTTTTCATTAAGCTTTGCAGAGTCTTCTACCACAGCTGCTGGCTAGTGTGGTGGCCTGTGGGATTTGAGGGTATTTTATGAACCTTGTGACTGATGGAACAGAACCCGGAGGTCCTGAGAACCAGATCCACATCAGCTTTCAACACCATTAGCACAGTTTGGGTGAAGTGTGTTTGTAGGAATGATGTCATCCTTGCTTGTGGTATTGTAACTAACTGACTGTTTACTGCTAGCGTCATTAGCATCGCCACAAGATCCATACTGAAGCTTTGGGTGGAATTTTAAAGAAAAAACTATTTAAAAGAAACCAAAGGAAGTGAGAATTCTCTGGAAAGTAAAGTACCACTAAGGTGTGTGTGTGTGTGTGTGTGTGTGTGTGTGTGTGTGTGTGTGTGTAACCGTTCTCTTTAGCGCCAGAACCACTTTTGGTCTTTCAGTTAATTTTTTCACCCAGATTTGCAAATCCCAAGTGAGTGTTCGAGTATTTGGGTGGTGGTGTGTGGGTGTGTGTGTGTGTGTGTGTGTGTGTGTGTGTGTTGGTGGTTAACATGGTATGGCACGTTTTCAGGATTTTATGAAAAAGGTTCTTCAGTTCTTCATTTTCAGCCCCAGTGATTCTGGGAAAGGATTAAGCTAGCGGCGCGCGTTAGCACGGTGTGTTTGTGATGCTAAGAACTTTGTATCTTGGTTCTAACGCGCGGCTTTGTGTTAGCGACAGGACGTATTTTTTGAAGAATATGTGTGAGGTTTTTTTTTGCTAGTGTTATTAGCTTAAGCGTATTCAGCTTGTTTATCACTTCCTCTTTCTGCAACGAACCTCGACATCTGTGTGAAACGCTTTTTTTCCGAAAGCTTTAAAATCACAGCATTTTCTTTAGCGCCTGTCTGAGTCTCGCTCTCTGCAAAGTGTGTGTGTTTGCGTGTGTGTGAAAATGTCTGCCATCAGGAAATAATGAGCCCGAGAAGCTGGAGAAACATCTCCTCTGTCTTTCATCGCGCTCTCCTGCTGTGTTCTGTCACGTTAGAACGTCTTCTCTGTGGATCGTCTGCAGAAAACCAGTCGCTAAAAAAAACCATCTGAATCTCAGCCGGAATCCGAGTTCTCACTTTGATCCCAGCAATGATCAGACGTCTGCGGTCTTCTCCTAGGAAACACGCCGTCTCCGGTTCGCCGCTCGCCCAAGGAAGGAAAAGAAACAGAACCGTTTGTGTGTGTTTTAGGAAGCTAACGCTAACACTAATTGTTCTAAACCTGAGTCAGATTTGAGTCAGAAATGTTTCCTCACTGACAGCGAATCGATTCACTTTTCACTGCTAATACCGACCATGTGACTCATGCTAACTCATGCGCTTAATTAATAAACTCATGCTAATGACTGCTAGAAGCTAATGCTAATGCTCATGATCGCTAATGACTCACACACAGTCGGTGTCGTTGCTTTGTCTCAATTCAATTCATGGAATCTTTTCACTTTAGTAATTCCTAATGATGTTAATGTTTACATGCTAATAATAAAGTGCCGCTGATTAGCATGTTAGCTTGAGATGATAGTGTGCATCAAAGCAAGATTTCTGAAACATGAGCATTTAGGAATGTTAAAGGAAAATAACGTATACATGCAATTGGTAGCTTTCTAGCTATTTTAATTAGAAAATGTTCTTGATCCTCAGTGCTAATGCTAACCGGCTACCATGAAAATGTTTCTTTTTACAGCTAAGTGTAGCTAATTAACTGAACGTGAGACTACAGGGGTAAACATTTCAAAGCTAGCTGGCTAACACTAGCGATCCTCCAACCGTTTCTGAGGTGATTTCCAAAACTATGAATATTCATATGGTGGCTGAAGGACACGCCCACCGACCTGACAGGGTTACATTATGCTAACTTTATTCACAGGAACATGCTAAGTTATTATATTAACTTGTGCAGGATTAGCCTCTTATCTGAAAACCACCGACACACACACACACACACACACACACACAGACAGGTCAGGTGAGAGACAGACAGCTCTGGCTGGTGTTCATTCAGATTTACAGGAGCTTTAATTGATGGTGCATATGTGCTGCCATATGGTGCAGCCACTCAGGGGAAAGTCGTAATAGACAGCCAGCTGACACACACACACACACACACACACACACACACACACACACACACACACACTTTACTTTATCTGTAGCTAAGAATTAGCATCAATGGCTTTCCTAGGTAGTAAAATAAATTCTGGCTGATGAAACAGAGTGAATGATGAACAGAACGGACGAATGAGCATCCGTCGGTCACCTGGTTAAACCGGAGCTCCTGATTGGTCGGCTGTAAAAACAAAAACAAAAAATGATGTAACATTTTTAAATAAGGAAATGTTGAGATATGAAAGATAAAAATAAATATAAAGTGTTTGGCTGTACTGTGTGTGTGTGTGTGAGGGTTTAAATCTGAGCTGCTGATTGGTCGGATCAGAAGTGTGTTATGACATCATCAATGTTAAATAATTGAATTAACAAACAAATAATAATGAGAATGAAAAGACAAAATATGCCATTCAGAAAATAAGGTGGGGGATGGGAAGTGTGTGTGTGTGTGTGTGTATATGTGTGTGTGTATGTATGTGTATATATAGCTTTTTGTGTGTGTATATGTGTGTATATGTGTGTGTGTGTGTGTGTTTTAGTGTGTGTGTTTAAGTGTGTGTGTGTGTGTGTGTGTGTGGGTGTGTGTGTGTGTGTTATTGTCTGTTAGTCAGTAATTAGCTGAAGATGATCAGTTTTGTTAACGAGCTCAGAATTAAAACTTTCGCGTTCAGTCACTCTGTTTGCGTTGTAGAGCTGGAT
>VCAZ01000392.1:64559-94559 GCA_005784505.1 Bagarius yarrelli | reverse complement strand
TCCAGAGTGTGATCCAGGAGCTTGATGCGACGTTCCAACAAACTGCCTCAGCCAATCAGGAACAGTTATAAAGCGGCGTCTGGTTGCGATTATCTTAACCCCAGCCGTTTGCAGTAATGTTCCCCCGGAGAGCGCAGCTCCTTCTCTAAAAACTCTTGAAGAGTGTGTAGCTGATTGGATCTACATGGCGGCCATGTTGGATTTAATAGGTCTGAGGTAATGTGGAAGTGCTTTTATCCCTAATTTATTAGCACTTTTTACTTGCGCCAGACGTTTTCTCCTGCAGTGTCTTTTGAAGTTGACTGCAGCGCGATGAAATCAAATCCAGATTAGCATTCCGTTTGCGCTTGTTGGCATCCAGAAGAGTAAAAAACCTGCAATGAGCCGTCATCCTCACACACTGAAGGTTTTTCAGGCTGCCACTCAATCTAGTGTTGTAGTAAACGTTCTAACCGCAAACTAACACTGTACCTAAAGGCATTAAATACAAATTAGCCTTATATAAAAAACAATTAGGGAATCAAACACTATAACTGCAAATTAGCAGTAAACGATCTCAAGGCAATAGTTTGAAAGTATACAGGCTAACATGCAAATTAGCATCCTAATAAATCTCGTACACAAAATGTTTGAATCGCACTAGCATCAGAACAAACAAGGAAACATTTAAGCTAGCAAAACACCAGGGAAGTGTTATAGTAGATGAGCATTATAGCAAACAAGCTAGCAGGATGCTCAGCCTACAGATAAGGCAGTGTCATGGTTCGAGCTGTGGCGCTTCGGCTCGTGCTGTTCTGTTGCAGATGATGTATTAAATAAGAACAAAAGAAAAGGAAAAAAAGTGAGACCCTGGAGGAAAAAGCGAGCGCCAAAACACACGTCTGCTTCCAATTATCTGGAGATGGACTTTAAAAAAGCGCTGCTTTGATGTGCTGCAGCGAGGGGAAAGGTGCAGGGCTCGGCGGATTACTGCGGAAAAAAATCATCACTGCACTTGTATTAAAGAGGCGCACATAAAAGTTTACAGCGGGTTCCGAGTCACGGGGGGAGACGGGAAGCCCCTCATAACCATGCTAGCTAACCACCGGCACTCGTTTAGCACTCCTGTTCTCTCTTTTTAGCAGTTTTAATGACTTGGGAAGTCTGTTCGCTTCTCAGGAAAACAGCGTCTCCGGGGACTTTTACGGCCCTTCTGAGGAACCCTAACACACCACAGCTCCGTTAAGTGTAATTTAGCCGCTCGTCGTCTGCTAACGTCTCGCTAGTTCTTGAGCCAGCGTTTGCACTTTATGAGTTCTGACAGGATATTTTTTCTCTTCTGTTTTTGGAGCACTGGCATAAAATTTTTCCTCCCTGCTGGCAGAGCGGGTAGGTTAGACGAGGCTGCGATTAAATTAATTTGACTTCATTAGCGCAATCCCGCTGCAGTCATCGAGAGGCAGCTGGCGGAGGCTCTGAAGAGCGCTAACACATGGCCCTGACAGACGGAATATGCTGCGATGGATGGAGAGCTGCTGCCAAACGAGTAAACGAGTGTGACGTGCCTCAAAGGCTTTGGGGGAGACGACAACGCGAGCGCAGAGCCCCTTGTAATCCTGCCGTGTTAACCTGTGTGCCGAGGGCTAAGGCTAGAAAACGAATGAAAGCTCTAAAGTTTTTCCTCAGGAACGATGGAACAGTTTAAAAATTAATGTTTGGGGAAGATCCTATTAGGTAGAAATTCCTTAATAAAACATTATCAAAACTGTCTTAATGGTTAACATGAGAAATTTACACAGGTGTAGGAGGAAGTTGGAGAACTTAAAAAACCCCATATGGACCTGTGGAGTAGCTCTCTGTACCTTCAGGCTGCTGGAGAGGTTCTGCTCATGTAAAGGGCTCCGGTTGAAGGTGATTTGCATTAACAGAATTTGATCCGGGTTTTTTTTTCCTGCTCCATGTTTTTAAGAGTTTGTGTTGGATGGTGTAACTGCGACTCGAGCCAAACAGCGACATGTAAACCCCCGGCTTTGTGCCAGACGTGAACCCCTGAGGGCCTCAGCACTGGATGTTGAGCTTCGCCATGTAAATCTGCTCTGCTGAAGCCCCAACTCACAGTGACGACCTGCGGGAGCGCGTGTGGGAGGGCGAGGAATGAATGAATAAATAAATAAAGAAATAACGTCTAGCTTTAACCCCGGCTCCGACCCTGCAGCAGACTTCTTCTGCTCCTGATGATGATGATAATTTTGATCAGGGAAGCAGCTATAGATCCTCTCACTCTCTCTTTCTCTGCCAAGAAGCATTTTAACGATGGTGGGATTTAGGGAACGTAGCGGCGGTTCCAGATGGCGTCTGCTGTGGCTTCTTTAACCGCTTTTTTATTGATAATATTGGGTGAAGAATTGCATGGGGATTATTAGGCTCGGCCAGCCAAGCTGTTCACGATGGCCTTGTTCCAAATGCGCTTCTATAAATTTTTAGCAGCGCCTTTAAATCTACGAGGTTCCCCGCTTGTTAAATTCAGCCCACACTCCCTCAGTGCCCTCCCTTCCTCCCTTCCTCCCTTCGTCTCAACCCTTGGATCTTGTACTCTTCCATCCAACTCTGGTTTTTCCCCTGATTAAATTCAGTCTCTCGGCCTTTTTTGAACATCTTGGATGCAAGCTGCTGCTGGCGCAGCTCGGGAGAGATGGTGTGTGTGTGTGTGTGTGTGTGTGTGTGTGAGTGTGAGTGAAAGCACTGCTGCTTTCCAGGCTTGTTAAGATGAGCCAAGGAGAAATGTTTGGCCCCTTAACGGCTTAATTCCTACGTGATTTCATTAGCCGTCGGTGCAAAACGAGGCACAGAACCAATTAATCAGATACGCACACTAGACGCTGTCTGAACTACTGGCAGGGTCAGCGGCAAAAATAGGAACTCAGCCATCTACCAAGAGGGAGAAGGGTATGGAGGGAGGGGGGGAAGGAGAGAAAGAGGGATGGAAGAGGAGGGGGAGGAGGAGAAACGCTGTAGCCGAGTCCAAGACTCTGAGTGCACTTCCAAGAGCTGTGTTTATTCCATCAGTTATTAAAGTGTAATCCTGCATATTCCTCTGATCCACATTACTCTCGGATTCCACTTTGACACAGCCGGGTTTTATCCACACCGTTTATCTGAATATCCACTCTGTGACACCACATTGATCATTTAAAGTCCCGGTGAAATGGCTTCTGAGCTTCTCCTGATTGATTCTGCATTGGTCTGCTCCCTTCTTAAACAGGAAGCACATAGATTAACACAGTTAAGGTGCTGAGCTGTTGATCGGAAGATAAATCACTGCCAAGCCATTGGGCTCTTAACCTGCCTTCTTCTCCAGGGGGAACTGTATCATGGCTGACCCTGCGTTCCGACTGTTTTCTACACTGGGATACAGAGAGAAACAAATTCTTCTGTGCAACAATCCTTTTCTATAAACATGTGATATGTTCCATGGCCATGACCCAGAGAACACGGAAGAGCTACGTCCTCCATCTGTGTAGGATTTGTCTGTTAGGCCGGAAGACTTCACTCAGGACCACATTAACCAGAGATATAACAAGTCAAGTTGCCATAACTGTCGGGAGTTGTGGTGTACGTGTCTGAGAGGTGTATGAGGTGGAACATCAACATTGCCGATGTTGTTGGAGAGACACAGGGTTGTTGGAGAGACATAAAGAGAGAGAGAGAGACCTAACCCGCTCGAATGGATAAAAATAGGGATCTCACTGACTGATGGAGACGGGAATAAAGACCTTTTTTTGACAAGTGGATAAACACTCTTACCAAAGATCACATGACTACAAAACCCAAAGTATCTTCACAGAAAAAATATGTATTTACAACAACTTCTACTATAGACAGACTGCCAGGGGCAGGGGCAGGGGCATTTACAATTCATTTAATTAAATCAAGAAGATCTTTGGATTGGCTTCAGTATTAGAGGAAAACAGTGAAATAATCGGGAACTCGTTCGAATTCCAACAACAGGAAAACAAACAGCTCGTGGGACAGCTATGGATCTGCTAGTGGTGATGGAGGAATGTGAACAAAATGCTAGCTAGGGTTTAGATCAAAAGCACTTTTGTCATTTGGTCTGCTCAGGGAACCAACGGTGGAAGACTGGTGGTTCCAAAAATCTAACTAACAATCTTCCCATCAGCAGACCAACCCTTTAACCACCGTGATACACCTTCCCATTCACATCACTGACAGGGAGCAGGTGTTTAATCACAGGTCTACCATTAAATATGACCTAAAACAGTGTGATATTAGAACACTTACAGCAGTCAGGACTTTTGAAGAGCTACATCTATGAAGGTATACCTATATTGACTTAGGTGCGAAGTGGTGGCACAGTGGCTAAAGTGTTGGACTACTAATTAAAATATCAGGGTTCAATTCCCAGCCACCACCAAGCTACCACAGCTGGGCCCCTAAGCAAGGCCTTTAACCCCCAATTGGTCAGTTGTATAAGAGAGTATAAATGTCTGCCAAATGCCGTAAATGTAAATGATATTTTGACTTCTTATTGGCTTTTGCGACGAAACCCCATCAACAGTCGCGAGTTGTCGGTTCCTCATTTTAAAATAATGGTGAGGCATTAAAATCAGGTCTAAGTCGGATCATAAACCATCAGTCTCCTGAGTCTCCTGAGTTCTTTAAACTCGTCCAGAAGCCATTTTCTCCACCTCCTGACCCCTGATCATCTTTTTACTCTGAAAACACGGCTTCAGAAGCAGCGTAATGGATGATGGAGGCTCGTCCGTCAGCACCATTACACATAATACCCCCGGCGCCGTTATTGATGATGAGTAACCACAGCGAATTTGTCTTTTTGTAGAGCTTTATGGTTTTAAATTGCCACTGATTCCCTTAGATCCGGGTTTAGCCATCTCTCCTGTCTCCTTCACTCCTCCTTTACATCGTGTTCTGGCTGTAAAATTATAATTGGGACCTGCCTCTTCTACTCCTTCTCTTCCCCTCTCTCTCTCTCTCTCTCTCTCTCTCAGGCTCGGAGAAGAGAAAGGGCAGCTTAATGGACTAATTTGTAAGCGCCAACGAGGGAATCGAGTTCATGGACGTGTTATAATTTGACGGAGAATGGCAGCTCGGAAAAAAGGGGAAAAAAAGCTAGTTGTAGACGTCGTCTGGTAAAATGAGCCCTTTATTTCTCCTCTCGGCGGACAGAGGAATGCGAGATTGCTTTTAACGCAGCCTCGTTCACTTTTCCCATTAGCTGAAGTAAAGTGTGCTAGCTGAGGGCTGGGGGAGGGGGGGTGGATCAGATCTCTGTAGAACTTCAACAATAGTCTTGATTTTTATTCAGCCACTTTCTGTATGAAACCAGATATTTTCTTTCTGATGTATTAGCCAAGCTAACAGGTCATTCGGCAAAAAAGGGATAAATGATGGCATAAAATAGTGTTAGCTTTAAGCTAGCAGTGTGAAGGGTCACTGTACAGACACCAACTAGCTAATTACAAATAGCTAATTCCGTCCATATCATTAATAGTGTGTAGGAGTTGTATGTCCACAGCTACGGCAATTAAACTTACTGTATCCTGTAGCGTCTGTAAAGACAAACTGATAATAATATTAGCATCAGTTCATTTGGATCAAACTTCTCTCCTTCTTCATGTTGGGGAGACGGTTACATTTTTAGAGGGTTTAAACCTAATTAATCTTTGTTAACTTAATTAACTTAATGCTAATTTCAAAGATTTATTTATTCAACTTCTTAATTCAATCTTTTATACCGACAGTCAAAAATCTGAAGACACATGGAGACAGGACGTGGGATGGTAATGGATGGTAATGACTGTAATTACACTAAGAATTAAATGCTAAGTTTCAGATTAACTAATATCAAGATGGTGTCACTGGTTAGAGTCAAAATAATCTTCCAAAAGATCTCACTCTGGCTGGTAAATAGCATGCTACTCCACTGTTAGCTAGCGATTTAGCTAGCAATCTGCTATGAAGGAACGTGTTGAAATTCGTTAGGGGACTTTAGTAAGGGCGCATTGAGAGCGATAATGAGAGTTTGTGTCTCAGGCCAGCATTTCTGTCGTTTCCTTATTCAGCGTCTCTCCTTTTCTTCGTCTTTCTTTTTCTTTTGGTTCTGAGGGGATTTCTAGCGTACGTTAGCATTTGATGCACTAATGTTCAGAGAGCCTTTGGGAGCGTTCGAATGAGGGAGGAAGGGACAGATTTGGAGTGAGCTTTGGAGGCCACAGGCGGGCATGAGTAATTCATCACCAGTCTTGGGAAAGGAACCGAAGAAGAACCGCAGCACATCTCTTGCTCGTTTCCTTCTCCCCTCTCGCGGTTTCTTACTCCTGCTGTCTGTGCTAATGCAGCGTCTGATGGCCCACAGGAGATCTGCACTTCCAGGAAGTGAAGTTAGCGTGCAAGAGGAGCATTAGCGGCCTGGTCTCCAGAGGAGCGTGAAAGATGAGTGCAGGAGCGTTATAGCTCTCTGTTGTGGGATTTCAGAGACAAATCGGCCACACAACGACGCTCCGAAAGTGAAAATGAAGCCCATTCAGATGGACAAGGATGAGAATATTGTGGATGTTGCAACAGAGAAGGCGACGGAAGGCATCAGGGGATAAACAATTACAAATTTATTGCTAAAATATAGCACTTTACCATGGCATTAGCATCTCTAGTTTTAGAACACATAAGATATGAAAGTTCCACTTCTAAAATAATGTCTGAAATAAACTGTTTAGCTGGTTAATTAATAGGTCAGTTGTTAGCATCTGAGACAATAAACCAATAAACTTGGCAACACTATTAAATGAATGTTCTGTATATTTGACTTTAAGGACCTTAAACAATGTTAGCACTGTTGCTAGGCAACCGGAAGCATAGCCGTGATGAGGACCGATGTTTTTCAGCACATACAGGACGCTTTATTAAACCCAAAGAAAGACACAGGGAAAGTCAGGGAGTCCAGATTGAGGTGGTTTGGACATGTCCAGAGGAGGGACAGTGGATATATTGGTAGGAGGAGGTTAGAAATTAAGCTACCAGGCAGGTAGGTACCAGGAAGGTAAAGAGGAAGAGCAGACAGGAGGTATATAGATGCGATAATCGAGGACATGAAGTTAGTGTGTGTGAGTGAAGAGGATGTAGAGAATAGGGTGAGGTGGAGACAGATGGAGACGCTGTGGAGACCCCTTAAACGAGAACAGCCGAAAGAAGGAAAAGAAGAAGAAGAAGAAGAAGAACTGATTTAGTGTTACTTTTTCTCCAGTAAGTATTTCTCTCCTATGTCATTACCAATGATGTAAAAGCAGAAATGATATAAATGAACCCTTAGATGTCTCAGTAAATTAAGAATTACACCACAACCGGTAGCTACAGTGAGGAATCTGCTAGCTAGCATGTAGCCGTTAGGACCATTACACACTGTTACCTTTCATATGTCAGTGAATCCGAAGTGAATGAAGTTTTATATGTCAGTGTGTGAAGTTGGAACTGAATGCTAATCAAACGCTGTTCTGAAAGCCCGTCCTGTGGAATGTCATTACTGACTGAAATGTCTCCTTAACACGGTGAAACGGCGTCGCATTGATTACTGCGCCAGCTCTTGTCCCCTTATGGAGTCTCTTCTCCCCGACTCAGACATCAGGGTCACGGGGTTAATCTACTGCGGCTCGTTTCCTGCGACCGTTTTATATAGCAGCATGAAACGGCATCGTAAAATTTTACAAGGCGCTGATGTAGATATGCTCATTTCCTCGCTGCACTTTTCAAATGACCTTCAGCGGCGGGAAATCACTTTTACGGTGTAATGGCCGCACGCTCGCAGGGATGAGACATAATGTGATTAGATATGTGAGATATGAAGCTTATCAGCACAGATACAGGATTCTCATACACACACACACTCTGACGTTTTGGGGGGGCAGGGGGGGGGTTTCAATGCGCAGGAGGCTAATAAAGCTAATAAGAAATAAAAGCCTATAGCTACCAGGTTAGCAAACTGCAGGATGATGTCATCAAACACAACCAACCCACTCTTCACTATATAGGCCACAGTAATCTTACCGCTGTGGGCGTAGCCTCAACTATAAACACTGCTGCTGTGGGTGTGTTGCTATCAGCTCTCCGTACCACACCGGATACACCATCAAAGTTTCGGTATGTGTGTTTCATACATGCAAGAGCAATCCTATCAGTGTGAGTGTGTACGAGGTTCCGAACATTATATAGGCCACATAAACGCCATCACCGCCAGTGTGTCACAAATCACTACTCACTATATAAGCCATAAAAATAATAATCATCAGTCTACTAAGTAGATGTTCTAATGTCTCTCTCTCTCTAATGTCTCACTCACTCACACACACACACACACACACACACACACACACACACAGATGACGGTGCTCAGTAGGGGTTAGGGGGAGTTAACTGCAAAAGCCGTTGTTAAACCTAAACTCCTCATTAGCATGCGTTATATAACTCACCAAAAAACATGCTACAGTCTCATAGAACAGCTAACATGCTATAAAGTTCTTACTTTAATGTGGAATCTTTATCATCATCACCATCATCATCATCATCATCATCACCATCATCATCATCATCATCATCATCATCATCATCACATCATCACATCATCATCACCATCATCATCATCATCACCATCATCATCATCATCATCATAATTATTATCACCATCATCATCATCATCATCATCACCATCATCATCATCATCAGCATCATCATCATCATCATCATCATCATCATCATAATCATTATCACCATCATCATCAACATCACCCATCATCATCGCATCATCATCATCATCCATCATCATCATCATAATCATTATCACCATCATCATCATCATCATCACCATCATCATCACCATCATCATCATCATAATCATTATCACCATCAACATCACCATCATCATCAGCATCATCATCACCATCATCATCATCATAATCATTATCACCATCATCATCAACATCATCACTATCATCATCAACATCATCACATCATCATCACCATCATCATCAACTCATCACTCAATATCATCATCACCATCATCATCAACATCATCACTATCATCATCACCATCATCATCAACATCACCATCATCATCAGCATCACACATCATCATCATCACCATCATCATCACCATCATCATATCATCATCATCACCATCATCATCATCATCATCATCATCCATCATCATCACCATCATCAGCAACATCATCATCATCATCATCACCATCATCATCATCATCATCATCATCATCATCATCATCATCACCATCATCATCATCACCATCATCATCATCATCATCATTCATCATATTATCACATATCATCATCATCATCATCATCATCACCATCATCATCATCATCATCATCATCATCATCATCATCATCATCATCAGGGACATGGAGTTCAATAAAAGAGTGGCACAGTCCTGAGGGTGTTGTGTAGGTGGCCTACAGAGGGTAGAGGGAAAGAATAGGGCACAAGGTTTGTGTGTGTGTGTGTGTGGGGGGGGTGTGTGTGTGATGTCACTGGGCTGTAGATTGCGAGTGACAGTTCGATACTTCAGTACTTACGGCTGTAGCTTTGATTTAATCACACCTGTCAGTAGATATTTGTCTGTCTGCCTTGGGCTGTTCCCTCGGGTCTCCTCCCTCCCGCTGCTTCCTCCGCTCTCCCTGTACATCCTGTCTGCACTGGCAGATAGACAGACAGGTGGGGAGAGAGAGAGAGACACAGAGACAGAGAGAGAGTGAGACGGGTCATTAACAGGACTGTCAGGAGGCGCGCTAGTTGGTTAGCATTTAATAAATAAGAAATGAGTTCTCCCATAACTCCCCTAACCGTAGAATAATGAGAGAGCGAGTGAGAAACGGAGAGAAAAAAAGGAAAGTGCTGGACAGATAAGAAATGTGAGAAAGACAGCTAGAAAACACAGCGATGTAGAAAAGGAGCCACGACAAACCTGTAGCTCCGCCCACTCACTGTTACTCCCACCTGTGTCTTATTAATATGCATTTAGCTAATTAGCATACCGTGAAAGCTAAATCCTAACATCCGTACCGTCTCTATGGTATACTAGCGTGCTTGCAGTTAGCTTAGGTTTCTTTTAAAGCATTGAGTGTTCTATGTAAATGCATTAGCTTGCTAAGAAGAACACATTCCCAGAGGGCTGAGTGTTAGCTTCTGCGTGGTTTGGCCTTCACTAACATCTTAGGCTGTTTTATCTCCTCAGGAAATGGTATATTTTAATTAGCTCAACTCTTAATTAGCGTCTTTACGTCAGTTAAAGCTTCCTAATCCTGTCTTGCTTTGCTATCATTTAAAGCTAAAAAATTTTAGCTAGTCGACCATTTTGACTTCAAGTGTTTAGGCTAATCTAGGGAGCGTGTGCTTTCAGATCTCTGAGAGACACCGATTTAGCTTTCAGTCTGCAGGAGGATCTAGTGATGAACACTAAACCGTCTCAGAGGTTTTTCTTCAGTACTTTTTTCCCTCAGCCTGAAGAGCGTAGGGGGAGAAGGACACAGTGTGTGATTTTTTTTCCTTTTATCCTTCTGGTCTGTTCTCAATTACAGCTCTTTAAACTGTGTCAAACTGGAACTGGAAGCGAACTCGCGCACAGACGTAGCGGGTCTCGCGGGTGGAATGTGGCGGGCCTCAGACCGAGCTGTTCGCTGACTGTCGTGTTGATGGTCGAGGGAGATTGTGTGCGTTGTGGTCTGGCCTACATCGTATTTCTGAAGCTGGCCTAGAACATGAAGAGCTTCTCCAAACGTGTAATTAGTTAAAACGTTCCAGAAGGCAGTGTTTATAAAGCACTGTGGGGGAGTTGGGGGGGGGGGGTCATCCATAGCTTTCTGAAACCTGTGCATGAAAATGTGCTTTCTCTAAAAAAAGTTCTGCTTTTGGAAATTTCTGGAAAGAAACAGTGGCATGACATCATCAAAACCAACAAATCAACTCAGACTCTTATACCGATTCACTGACTCGTACTCTTATACTGATTCACTGACTCAGACTCTTATACTGATTCACTGACTCAGACTCTTATACTGATTCACTGACTCAGAGTCTTATACTGATTCACTGACTCAGACTCTTATACTGATTCCTGACTCAGTCTTATGACTCAGATTCCTGTCTTATACCGATTCACTGACTCATACTCTTATACTGATTCACTGACTCAGAGTCTTATACCGATTCACTGACTCAGACTCTTATACTGATTCACTGACTCGACGATTCTATATACTGATCATTCTGACTCAGAGTCTTATCCGATTCGCTGACTCGAGTCTTCTACTGACTCTACTCACCTGACTTACTGATCTCAGACCAGGATGATTCACTGACTCAGACTCTTATACTGATTCACTGACTCAGAGTCTTATACCGACTTCACTGACTCAGTCTATATACATCTTGACTCAGATCAGTATACTGATTCACTGACTCAGAGACCTCTACTTACTACCGATTCACTGACTCACTCTATATACTGACCTCTTATACTGATTCACTGACTGACTCAGAGTCTACGATTCACGACTCAGACTACCCGATTCTGACTGACTACCGATTTCAGACTACTTGACTCTTATGACTGATCACTGACTCATATACTGATTCATGACTGATTCTTCACTGACTGACTCAGCTGACTCTTATACTGATTTACTGACTCAGACTCTTTATACCGATTCACTGACTCAGACTCTTATAACTGATTCACTGACTCTATAGATTCTATCTTTACTGATTCACTGACTGACTCAGTCTTAGTCTTATATCGATTCGACTGACTCAGACTCTTATACTGATTCTTACATGACTCGAAGATTCACTCTTAGTCTTAACTGATTCACTGATTCAGAGTCTTAAACTGTATACTGTTATACTGATTCACTGACTCAGAGTCTTTTATACCGATTCACTGACTCAGAGTCTTATACTGATTCACTGACTCAGACTCTGATTATACTGATTCACTGACTCAGAGTCTTATATATACTGACTCTTATACTGATTCACTGACTCAGAGTCTTATACTGATTCACTGACCCAGATCTTCAACTGACTACTCAGACTCTTCTTATACTGACCGATTCACTGACTCAGAGTCTTATACTGATTCACTGACTCAGAGTCTTACTGACCAGACTCTTATACTGATTCTTATACTGACTGACTCAGAGTCTTATACTGATTCACCGACTCACTGACCGATTCACGGACTCAGACTCTTATACTGATTCACTGACTCAGACTCAGATCTTATACTGATTCACTCAGACTAACGACTGACTCAGACTCTTATACTGATTCACTGACTCAGAGTCTTATACTGATTCACTGACTCAGACTCTTATACTGATCCACTGACTCAGAGTCTTATACCGATTCGCTGACTCAGACTCTTATACTGATTCACTGATCGAGTCTATTACTACGATTCACTGACTCAGAGTCTTATAACCGATTCGCTGACTCAGACTCTTACCTATACCGATTCACTGACTCAGACTCTTATACACGATTCACTGTATATTACTCAGACTCTTATACCGATTCACTGACTCAGAGTCTTATACCGATTCACTGACTCAGAGTCTTATACCGATTCACTGACTCAGACTCTTATACTGATTCACTGACTCAGAGTCTTTACACTGATTCACTGACTCAGACTCTTATACTGATTCACTGACTCATACTGTTATAACTGATTCACTGACTCGCCGTCTATACTGATTTACTGACTCCGCCGTCTTATACTGATTTCAGACTCAGACGATCTTATACTGATTCACTGACTCAGACTCTTATACTGATTCACTGACTCAGCCTATTTTACTGATTCACTGACTCAGAGTCTTATATCGATTCGCTGACTCAGACTCTTATACTGATTCACTGACTCAAAAGT
This sequence comes from Bagarius yarrelli, assembly GCA_005784505.1. Lineage (NCBI taxonomy): Eukaryota > Metazoa > Chordata > Actinopteri > Siluriformes > Sisoridae > Bagarius > Bagarius yarrelli. The sequence goes on along the minus strand of VCAZ01000392.1, from coordinate 81,603 downwards.
CTTATACTGATTCACTGATTCAGAGTCTTAAAAACTTATACCGATTCACTGACTCAGAGTCTTCGCTTATACTGAGATTCACTGACTCAGAGTCTTATACTGATTCACTGACTCAGACTCTTATACTGATTCACTGACTCATAGTCAGACTTATACTGAGTCATGACTCGACTAGTCTTATACGATTCACTGACTCAGAGTCTTATACTGATTCACTGTCTCAGAGTCTTATACTGATTCACTGACTCAGACTCTTATACTGATTCACTGACTCAGAGTCTTATACTGATTCACTGACTCAGAGTCTTTATACCGATTCACTGACTCAGAGTCTTTTATACGATTCAATGACTCAGAGTACTCTTATACTGATTCTGACTTATGATTCACTTAGACTCTTATACTGATTCATTGTCTCAGAGTCTTATACTGATTCATTGTCTCAGAGTCTTATATTGATTCATTGTCTCTGAGTCTTATACTGATTCACTGTCTCAGACTCTTATACTCGACTCTGATTATACTGATTCATTGTCTCAGAGTCTTATACTGATTCATTGTCTCAGAGTATTATATTGATTTACTGACTCTGTGACTCAGTTTTATACTGATTTACTGATTCAGAGTCTTTACATTTACTCTTAATTCACTGACTTATAGGCTGTGTGGTGTGATTGTTCGGATTCTTTGTCAGTTAAAATATGATATATCTTGAAATAAAATAAAGCTTCTGCTACACAACACACACACACACACACACCACACACACACATACAGCAGCGAGTTCCTGACACTCTTCTACAAAGCTGGTTCTTCTTAAACGTTCTGGAGATGATTGCTGTACAAACAGAGAATCTGCGGCTTCACTCTTTGTCTCTAAAATCTTACACATGTGCTGGATTAGCATTAGTATTAGCTTTAACCCTTTTCTGCACCATAATCACTACACACTATACACCTTTCACCATTATCACTACACAATAAACACCCTTTAACATCATCACTACACACTATACACCTTTCACCATTATCACTACACAATAAACACCCTTCAGCATAATCACTACACACTATATACCTTTCACTATTATCACTACACCCACTATACACCCTTCACTATCATCATACACACACAGACACTATACACCTTTCACCATTATCACTACACAATAAACACCCTTTAACATCATCACTACACACTATACACCTTTCACCATTATCACTACACAATAAACACCCTTCACTATCATCACTACACACTATACACCCTTCACTATTATCACACACACTATACAACCCTTCAGCATAATCACTAACACACTATTACACCCTTCACTATCATCACTACACACTATACACCCTTCAGCATAATCACTACACACTATACACCCTTCACACTATCATCACTACACACTATACACCTTTCACTCACATTATCACTACACACACTTATACACCCTTCACTATCATCACTCACCACACACACTATACACCCTCCAACATAATCACTACACACTATACACCTTTCACCATTATCACTACACACTATACACCCTTCACTATCATCACTACACACTATACACCTTTCACTATTATCACTACACACTATACACCCTTCACTATCATCACTACACACTATTCACCCTCCAACATAATCACTACACACTATACACCCTTCAGCATAATCACTACACACTATACACCCTTCACCATTATCACTACACCATAAAACACCCTTTAACATAATCACTACACAATATACACCTTTCAGCATAATCACTACACACTATACACCCTTCAACAAATCACTACACACTACACACTACACACAACCCTCACTACACACATCTACATCACTACACACTAGCATACACACTACATGTCACTATTATCACTACACACTATACACAATTCAGCATAATCACTACATACTATACACCCCTTCAGCATAATCCACTACACTATATACACCTTCAACATAATCACTACACACTATACACCCTTCAGCATAATCACACTATATACACACTATACACCCTTCACCCATACACATAACCCTTCACTACCACACTATACACAATTCAGCATAATCACTACACAATAAACACCCTTCACCATTATCACTACACACTATACACCCTTCAGCATAAATCACTACACACTATACACCCTTCAGCATAATCACTACACACTATACACACCTTCAGCATAATCACTACACACTATACCACTCTTCAGCTCTCAGCATAATTACTACTACACACTATACACCCTTGAACATAATCAGTATACACTACAAACCTTTCAACATAATCACTACACACTATACACTCTTCACCATCATCACTACACACTATACACCCTTCACCATTAACACTACACACTAAACACCATTCACCATCATCACTACACACTAAAACACCCTTTACCATTATCACTACACGCTATACACCATTCACCATCATCACTACACACTAAACACCCTTTACCATTAACACTTCACACTAAAACATTACCATTCACCATCATCACTACACACTAAACACCCTTTACCATTATCACTACAACACTATACACCCTTCATCCTTATCACTACACCACACTATTCACCGTTCAGCATAATCACTACACACTAAACACCCTTCACCATTATCACTACACACACTATACACCCTTCAGCATAATCACTACAAACTATACACAATTCAGCATAATCACTACACAATAAACACCCTTCAACATAATCACTACACACTATACAACCTTCAGCATAATCACTACACACTATACACCCTTCAACATATTCACTACACACTATACACCCTTCACCATTATCACTACACACTATACACCCTTCAACATAATCAGTATACACTACAAGCCTTTTAACATAATCACTACACACTATACACTCTTCACCATCAATCACTACACAATATACACCCTTCACCATTAACACTACACACTAAACACCCTTCACCATCATCCCTACACCACTAACAACCCTTTACCATTATCACTACACACTAAACACCCTTCACCATTATCACTACACACTAAACACCCTTTAGCATAATCACTACACACTATACACCCTTCACCATTATCACTACACACTATACACCCTTCACCATTATCACTACACACTATACACCCTTCACCATTATCACTACACACTACACACTATACACCCTTCACCATTATCACTACACACTATACACCCTTCACCATTATCACTACACACTATACACCCTTCACCATTATCACTACACACTACACACTAAACACCCTTCACCAAAACACACTATTCACACTATACACCAAACACTGTTTAATAATGTGTGATTGTGTTTCTGCTTTGTGTTTTCTCTTGTTTGCCGCTTGTTAAACACACTTGCTGAAAATCCCCCTGACAATTCTATTTTTTTTGGGCGAAAGTAAAAAAGAGAAGCGGGAAGGTGAAATCTGCTGTGAAAATGTTGCACATCTGTTTGCGGCATGAGATCGCACGTCCCTGAGGACTCGCGTTGCATCAATCTTAGCCGAATAAATAAATAAATAAACAAACAAATAAATAAATAAAACCTCAATGTTGTTGACAAGTAAACCCGAATCACACTCGTTATTTATTTTCAGCCGACGTTCCTGCGACAGGCGACATCTTGTTTCGCCGTCGTCCCGTGAGGCCGCATGTCTCTCGCGCTGACACCAAAGCAGCGGGAAATTTACTCCTGAATTTGTCACTATCCGTCCCTTGCCTCTCTCTGTCTCTCTCTCTCTCTCTCTCTCTGTCTCTGTTTTACACACACACACACACACACACGGGTTGTTTACACTCCTCCAGATCTGTCGCCCGGCTGTCGCAGCTGTCAGCGTGTGCTCAGAGATCCGTTTTGATTGGACCGGAGGAAAGAAATCTGAAATAAACATTAGATGCAGAAAATAATGCGCGAGCTCACGGCGCAGCGTCGCCTGTTTCACAGCGCTGACAGTTTCCACACTTTTCTTTCCATCACAAATGAATTCTGTTTGGTTTTCAGACGACAGTGTTATTGTTGGTGGTTGATCAGGTTACAGCCTGAGAGGATTAAACGAGTGCAGGTCATCACGCTGTTTTACCAGTTTAATGAACAATTCATTCGGTTTACATTTACAGCATTTACAGCACAGTGACCAAATCCACAGCCATAAATCCCATTCACTAACCACCCGAAACCAAACTCACAATATTCTGACTTACAGTCCAACACCTTAGCCATTGAGCTACCACCTCCCGCTTCTACCAATCATGTGAAAAGTGTGTGAATATAAGGGCCAATCATTGGGGGTCACTGAGTGCCAGGATTCGTTAAAGTGCATCACGATACGAATGAAGGAGAACCTTAGGAGTCAAAACTATTATGAAAGATTAGCACATTTACAGCATTGGGGGTTGAGGGCCTTGCTCAGGGGCCCAACAGTGGCATCTTGGTGGTGCTGGGAAATCAAACCCTGATCTTCCAGATATCAGTCCAACACCTTAACCCACTGCACTACCACCTCCGCCAGCACATGTTTATGTTAGCGTGTTTGCCCTGATACGTTAGTGTTATGGCTCGTTTACCGACCACAGCGTAAACACTCCACTTCCTGGTGGTCTGTTGTTTTTGTAACATCTACGAGGTGAAAGTTTATTGACTTTTATTCTAAAAATCCTCTATGCTAGCTCCTGTTGTTCATGACTGCCTGCTAGTTATTTATGTTCCGAGTCACTAACACTAACCAGCTAGCTTGATTAGCTAATATACACGTCATATAATAAGCTAGGGAATTTACTAGCATGCTAGCTAGCTTAAGCTATCTCCATCTCACAATAACAGAGTTTTAGTTTCTTTCTGGCCGGTGAATATAATATAATCGCAATCTGAAACTGATCGCTTTGACAGCATTAGCATTAGCATTAGCATTTCAACATCAGCGCAGATCAGCTTGTTGGTGAGGTTGAAGCTCCTCAGATTATTATTCCACCATTTTAATGGGCTCTCTCAAGTGTCTCTCTCTCTCTCTCTGTCTCTGTCTCTATTTCTCTTTCTCTCTGTCTTTCTCTCTTTTTCTCTTTCTCTGTCTCTCTCTCTCTCGCTCCCTGTTTTAACATCGCTATTTTCTCTACTCTTTCCGTTGCCAGCAGAAGGCCAGTGGCAGAAACTGCACGCTAAACCCCCTGTGTGTATGTGTGTGTGTGTGTGTGAGTGTGTTTGTGTTTGTGTGTGAGAAAGATAGAGAGAGAGCAGGATGAGTGAGTGAGTGTAGCGAAGGCTAAATGAGCCGTGAGCACAAGGGCTCACTCCCTGTACAGCATGACCCATTCATCACACACACACACACACACACACACACACATTGAATAGGCGAACTGGAGAACAGAAAAGGACGGAGTGAGAGAGGGAGACATAAAAGAAGGAAGTCAGAAATAGACAGAAAGAGAGACTGACAGGTAAAGCAGGGGTTAAAAATTGAATGAAATGGGTAGAAGAATAGAAACAGAGAGACAGACAGGTGGGGTGTGTGTGAGTTCCAGTGGATGTCAAAATCACACAAAACAAACCCTAGCTAGCAACGAAGGCTAACAGGTTGTGTAGCTAGCACTTTGCCGTTAAGTCTTCTGGACACACACAGTGAAACCAGAAATGAGACAGGACAATCCAGAACAACGACACTGCTAACCTTAGCATCGACCGCTAACCAAACGTCACCTGAATTTCAGAACGTTGTTGCTAAGCAACTAGAAAACACAGTCATTGAACATAACCCACATAAATACAGCGGTAAATGTATCTAACCGGCGATAAGTGAGAACGCAGAGAAAAATCCGGAACGTCCACTTTTACCTTTAATAAATAAATAAGAAAAGACTGAAAACAGCTCAAATGATACTTTTCTAATACTAAGTATCAACAGCGAGTCAAACTAGTGTTAATTATTAATTATTAGCATTAATATCACACCCCCTTCTTCTAGGCAGATTAAACGACCGAACAGAACCTATACGAACAAAGCTAATAATTCATTTATACATTTATAAACGTTATAGATGGAGAGACGACAGTAGAGAAACATCCGCAATGTCCACTTTCACCTGGAAACGTTTAACACTTAAAATTACTTTCAGCATCCAGCGCTAATACAACATTCGCTATTGAAACATTCGTAAATGAATCTGACAGCCAGCAGACGATTGTGACTGAATGACTGGGTTTAAACTGCGGTCCGAATTAAAACTAATTATAGGGAAGTGAAAAAATTAAGAAATGTGTGTGTGTGTGTGTGTGTGTGTTTGTGTGTGTCAGTTGTTGATTATTTGAAGTTTGTGGTAAAACAAAGGGTTAAACTCTCCCAACGACTCGTCCTGTACTTATCTTGTGATCAGCCAATGAACTTCTCCGGTGTGTATATATGTCCCGCCCCTGCGGTCACAGTCTATAGTAGCAACAGTATTATAATAATTAATTGGTTTTATTTCCATAGAACTGGGCGGAGTTTGTAGTCATGTGACTTTTAGGGAGTGTGTTTACCCGCTTGTTGCTGAATCGCTGATGGAGAACGATGTCTTGGTTTAAGATTCGTCAGGTGACCTCCACAATCACTGTAGTTTACTCAGAGTGGGCGTGGCCATAGTGTATCTCACCTGCTATTGGTTGTTCACTACACTGCAAAAATAAAAGGGTTAGGACCGAAAAAAAACTTTGCTCACATGAAAACATGAATTGAATTGTGTGTGTGTGTGTGTGTGTGTGTGTGTGTGTGTGTGGAGAGAGAGAGAGAGCTGCAGTGACTCTCAGACCTGTGGCTGTTTCACTAAATCACTCCTGCGTCGAGAGATTTCCACTTCCTGTTTCTCAGGTCATTACGGGTCAGTAGTGAGAGTGTAAGAGGAACATGTGGAGACACGACCTGGAGGTTAACAGCAGCTCTGTCCAATTACACACCGCAGAGAAGCGCAGGAATTTATTTCTGTCCCTGAGTGACTTACACACACACACACACACACACACACACACACTATCCTACCGCACCCTGCTGTACCTCCTGCAGCCAAACATACACAGAAACAAAACTAACAGAATAAAGGATTAAGAAAACAGAACCAAAAGGAATAAAAGAAAGGGGAGAGAGAGGAGGGAGAGAGAGGGAGAGAGAAGGGAGAGAGAGAGAGAGAGGGAGAGAGGAGAGAGAGAGAGAGGGGAGGGAGGAGAGAGAGGGAGAGAGAGAGGAAGAGAGGGGGAGAGAGAGAGAGAGAGGGAGAGAGAGAGGGAGAGAGAGAGAGAGGGGAGCGGAGAGAGAGGGAGAGGGAGAAAGAGAGGAGAGAGAGGGGGGAGAGAGGGGGAGAGAGGAGAGGGGAGAGAGGGAGAGAGAGAGAGGGAGAGAGAGAGGGAGAGAGGGAGAGAGAGAGGAGAGAGAGAGAGGGAGAGAGAGGGAGAGAGAGAAAGAAGTACGGAAGTACGGATGAACATTAAAGAGAAACGTGTGTTTGACTGTCGGGAGATTGTCAAGGTCGTATTTAATAAAGTGAGAAATGTGAACAATTCATAGCACAGAAAAGGAAGATGAGTGTTAGGGTTAGTTTTAGGTTAGGGTTAGAGTTAGATTTGGGTTAGGGTTAGGGTTAGGGGGTTAGGTTATTTGGGTTAGGTTAGGTTAGGGTTAGAGTTAGATTAGGGTTAGGTTAGCGTTGGTTTAGGTTTTAGGTTAGGGTTAGAGTTAGATTTGGGTTAGGTTAGGGTTAGAGTTAGTTTAGGTTAGTGTTAGGTTAGCGCTGGTTTTAGGTTAGGGTAGGGTTATATTTGGGTTAGGTTAGCGGTGCGGTTAGGGTAGGTTAGAGTTAGAGTGGTAGATGGGTTGGTTAAGTTAGATTAGGGTTAGGTTAGGTTTAGGGTTAGGTTAGGTTATTAGGTTAGGTTTAGCTGTTGGTTAGTTTAGGTTAGGGTTAGAGTTAGATTTGGGTTAGTTTAGGTTGGTAGAGTAGATTCGGTTAGGTTAGGCTGGTTTAGGTTAGGGTTATATTGGGTAGGTTAGTTTAGGTTAGGGTTTAGAGTAGATTTGGGGTTAGGTTAGGTTTTAGGGTTAGAGTTAGATTTGGGTTAGGTTAGCGTGGGGTTAGGTTAGGGTTAGAGTTCGATTTGGGTTAGGTTAGGGTAGGGTTTAGAGTTAGATTAGGGTTAGGTTAGCGTTGTTAGGAGTTTAGGTTAGGGTTTAGGTTAGGGTTAGGTTATATTGGGTTAGGTTAGCGCTGGTTAGGTTAGGTAGGTTATTGGGTAGTTGCGGGTTAGGTTAGGGTTGGGTTAGTTCGCGGGTTAGGTTAGGGTTAGAGTATTGGTTCGGGTTAGGTGCGTTGGTGTAGGTTAGGGTTAAGTAGATTAGGGTTAGGTAGCGTTGGTTAGTAGGTTAGATTATATTGGGTTAGGTAACGTGGTTTAGGTTAGGGTTAGAGTTAGATTGGGTAGTAGTTAGGGTAGAGTTAGATTTGGTTAGGTTAGGGTTAGGGTAGGTAAGTTTAGGTTAGGTTAGAGTAGATTTGGGTTAGGTTAGCGTGGTTTAGGTTAGGGTTAAGTTAGATTGGTTATTTAGGTTAGCGTTATATTTGGGTTAGGTTAGCGTTGGTTTAGGTTAGGGTTGCGAGTTAGATTTGGGTTAGTTATTTGGGTTAGGTTATTTGGCGTTAGGTTAGCGTTGGTTTTAGGTTCGGGTTAGAGTTAGATTTGGGTTAGGTTAGAGTTAGTTTTAGATTTAGATTTGGGTTAGGTTAGAGTGCGAGTTAGATTTGGGTTAGTCTCAATCGTCAGAGAAGGGTTAGTGTTTGGGGATAGGGTAGGGGTTAGGGGTTAGGGTTAAGGTTGTGTTAGTTTTAGGGATTAGGGTTAGGATTAGGGCGGGGTTGGGTTTATGTTAGGGTAAGAGTGAGGTTTAGCATTAGGGTTAGGGATTTGCATTGATTGGAGTAGGATTAGCGGTTAGGATTAGGGTGGGGTTGGGGTTAGGGTAAGAGTGAGGTTTAGGATTAGGGTTAGGGATTTGATTTGCATTGATTAGGTTAGGATTAGGGTTAGTTAGGTAAGAGTGAGGTTTAGGATTAGGGTTAGGGATTTGCATTAGGATTAGGGGTTAGCAGGTAAGAGTGAGGTTTAGGATTAGGGTTAGGGATTTGCCATTAGGATTAGGGTTTAGGATTAGGGTTTAGGGTAAAGAGTGAGGTTTAGGATTAGGGTTAGGGATTTGCCATTAGGATTAGGGTTAGGGTAAGAGTGAGGTTTAGGATTAGGGTTAGGGATTTGCGTTAGGATTGTATTAGGATTAGGGTGGGGTGGGGTTAGGGTTAGGCGACGTGAGGTTAGGATTGGTTAGGATATTAGGGTTAGGGTGGGGTTGGGGTTAGGGTTAGGGTAAGAGTGAGGTTTAGGATTAGGGTAAGGTTTTTTCGTTAGGGATTTGCGTTAGGATTGGATAAGATTAGGGTTAGGATTAGGGTGGGGTTGGGTTAGGATTAGGATAAGAGTGAGGTTAGGATTAGGGTTAGGGATTTTCGGGACCGTTAGGATTGGATTAGGATTAGGGTGGGGTTGGGGTTAGGCTTAGGGTAAGAGTGAGTATTTGTTTAGGATATTAGGGCATTAGGATTAGGGTGGGGTTGGGGTTAGGGTTAGGGTAAGAGTGAGGTTTAGGATTAGGGTGGGGTTAGGGTTAGGGTAAGAGTGAGGTTTAGGATTAGGGTTAGGGATTTGCGTTAGGATTGTATTAGGATTAGGGTGGGGGTTGGGGTTAGGCTTAGGGTAAGAGTGAGGTTTAGGATTAGGGTTAGGGATTTGCGTTGGGATTGTATTAGGATTAGGGTGGGATTGGGTTAGGATTAGGGTTGATTCTGGAGGTGAATCTATTGATGAAGTTTGTTGGTAATTCAGGAAGTCTCTGCTGCTTTTCCTCCATTTTTTATTTCTTCACTCTTTTCCTTATTTTTTACACGAAATGAAAAATAAGCAGAGTCAAACAACTCAGATATAAATAACAGGATCAGCTCGATTTAGAACTTTTTTTTATCAGATCAAATTCAAATCTAAATAAATCCAGTTTAAAATTACTCAATAAAATAATCATCCTAAATAAAGATAATTAACCCAATGAACATGAATGTGAGCCAATCAAATTAAAGAATTATGATCAGCTCATTAAAGTGATCAGCTCAAATGAAGGTTTAATTTTATTAAATGTAATCAGCTTTTATTCGGAATTATAAACGCGATTCGTGTGAAATGTTTATCAAAACATCAGTTTAGTTCAGATGTTAAAAACCGCTAGAATAAAACGCTGCGGTTATCATTTCTGACGAGCGTAATTTCAATTTGTGTAGGTCAGAACTGATCTGTGTGTGTTGTGTGTGTGTGTGTGTGTGTGTGGTGTGTGTGTGTGTGTGTGGTTAATGAAACACTAGCTTGTCAGCGTGTGGTGTAATGCATTATGTGGGAGATGAAGTGGGTGTAGGAGGCTGGCGGCTCTCCGGGGCTCTGTAGCGCTAATTAGAGGAGAAGAACCTCTTGCCCTCTGTCTCCTATCCTCTATTATCCCTCCATCCCTTTTCCCATTATTCCTCCCTCTTCTCCTCCTCTCCCTGGGGGGATGGGGTGGGGAAGTGTAGGGAGTTAGAAAGGCCTCGCTCCATCCTCAGGACAAGTGTGCAGGTTCGTCCCTGAGGGACACGCCATCAGTCTGAAATCCAGATGGAACGAGAGACAGAGAGAGAGACTGAACAGAGAGAGAGAGAGAGAGAGAGAGAGAGAGAGATAAAGCCCTTTTGATTTGACTTGAGAGAGTGAGAGAGAGTGAGAGTAAAACGGAGAAGAGAGTGAGAGAGAGACAGGAGGCAGAGTGACAGAGAGAGAGTGAGACAGAGAGTGTGTATGAGTCCTGCTGGGAAGTGTGTGTTTGGTTGAACAGAACTCTGTTTGTCTGCTTGTTGTGTTTGTGATTAGCCGTGTGAGTTTTATTGATTTAGGCGTGTTAGCGAGTTGCTTTAGCGCTAATGAAAACAGCTACATCTGACTTTGCTTTATTACGCGTTATTAATGCTGCAGCCGCTCGCTGTCGTTAGCTTCACATTTCTGCTCTGTCTCTTTTGACCGTTTACAGCACAAGCGGCCCGAGTGAATAATGGTGTTAGCATGATTCTGCTAGCTGTACCTGACTTGTTTTTCATTGTAGCTGTTAGCTTATTATCAAGTCGTGAACTCTTTTGCTAGCTTGTCATTTGCTATAGATGTGTGTGTTTATGTGTTATGATGAACTGCTATTTCAGCCGAACACAATTAGCCACTGTAGCGTTGTGTGTTAGCCTGCCGTGTGTTAGCCTGCCGTGTGTTAGCCTGCCTTGTGTTAGTCTGCCGTGTGTTGCTGTGTCGACAGCTGGCTTTGTGTTTGAGTTCATATGATTTTCAGTCTGCTGTTGTAACCTTTATTTTAACGATCGGAACCCGATCACTGACTCAATTCATTTATTTATTCTTTACGAGGATTTTCTTTCTTTTTCATCTGGTCGTCTTTCTCTCACTCTCATCTGAGAAAAAGTTTCAAAGTAGAAATGAAGCTGGGATCAGATGAGCTGGTGAAACCTGAGACCAACGCGTTTCTGCGACTAGCCTGTTCCCGCTAATCGTATCCTCAGGGCTTAGCCGCTAAACAGATCCTGAAATCCGAACCGTTTCCATGAGGAAGTAGCACAGTCTGTTTGGATTCAGCTAATCACATTAGCATCTAATCAGTTCATCTCTGCAGCAAGAAGCAAAACACTGTTGCTATGGCGACATGTAGCTTCGGTTTAAACGCTAACGTTCCTTTCACATAGCTTTTACATCATAAATCACAGACTGCTAACTAGCGTTAATATTAGTTGTTAGTTTGTATTTGTATTTTTTCTCTTTAACACAATGTTATATGACTATACTATGCAAATCCTATGCTAATCACATGATTGTGGCTGCTGCAACTCCTACTACAATAGATGAACAGTATATATTTAATTGGCCGCTAGTTGGCAAATGCTAGCAGAAATCGTATTTTTTGGTTATTACTTATTTATAACTAATTACTTACTTATATAATATATCAAATCTAAGTTAATGTGGTGGCTAATTCATTTTTCAATAATATTAAACTGTAGCTCTGCCACTATTCTGTAGCTAGCAGACCGATGTCATGAGCGATGCTAATTGATCTCTTTAATCATTTTAGCCGAATAGCTTGAAATACAACGTTGTCTTGTGTTTATTTTCGTGTTTTTATTTCTTAAGGTAGAATCTATATATATACACTGCTGAAAAAACTAACGGGAACCCTTAAAGAACACAATGTAACTCCAAGTCAATCTCACGTCTGTGAAATCAAACTGCCCACTTAGGAAGCAGCACTGACTGACAATCAGTCTCACATGCTGTGTGCAAATGCAATGAACTAGACAACAGCTGGAAATTATAGGCAATTAGCAAGACAAAATAAAACCCCAATAAAGGAGTGGTTCTGCAGGTGGTGGTGGTGACACTGACACAGACCACTTCTCAGTTCCTCTGCTTTCTGGCTGATGTTTTTGGTCACTTTTGAATGGTGCTTTCAACTCTAGTGGCAGCATGAGACAGTCTACAACCCACACGAGTGGCTCAGGTAGTGCAGCTCATCCAGGATGGCACATCAATGCGGGCTGTGGCGAGAAGGTTTGCTGTGTCTGTCAGCGTAGTGTCCAGAGCATGGAGGCGCTACCAGGAGACAGGCCGGATTTACATCAGGAGACGTGGAGGAGGCCGTAGGAGGGCGACAATCCAGCAGCAGGACCGCTACCTCCGCCTTTGTGCAAGGAGGAACAGGAGGAGCACCGCCAGAGCCCTGCAAAATGACCTCCAGCAGGCCACAAATGTGTCTGCTCAAACGGTCAGAAACAGACTCCATGAGGGTGGTATGAGGGCCCGACGTCCACAGGTGGGGGTTGTGCTTACAGCCCAACACCGTGCAGGACGTTTGGCATTTGCCAGAGAACACCAAGATTGGCAAATTCGCCACTGGCGCCCTGTGCTCTTCACTGGCGCCCTGTGCTCTTCACTGGCGCCCTGTGCTCTTCAACAGATGAAAGCAGGTTCACCAATCTCGGAGCACATGTGACAGACGTGACAGAGTCTGGAGACGCCGTGGAGAACGTTCTGCTGCCTGCAACATCCTCCAGCATGACCGGTTTGGCAGTGGGTCAGTAATGGTGTGGGGTGGCATTTCTTTGGAGGGCCGCACAGCCCTCCCATGTGATCGCCAGAGGTAGCCTGACTGGTTTCCTTATTCATGTTAATGCTAGCTGGTTGTTCTGATACGTTAGTGTTGAATTGTCGCCTGCTATTACAGATATTGTTTTGACTTTATGCTAAGCGATATGAAGCTAATTTCAGCGTCGGTGTTTGTTGCTAGCAGCAGGTTGATTCTGCGTGATTGACGCTGTAGCGGTCGAATACGTGATAAACGCTGTGTGATCACTGCTAATTTTCTCTCGTTTTCTCCCTTGCAGCGAGTGGGTGAACGTCACGTCCCGTCTCTTAGCATTTCTTTTTTGTGTCAGTATTTATGTGCTCCGTCCCACACCACTGCCTCCTCCACCTCCTCCTCAGACACTCGTTTCCTCCTCCCCCTCTATTCATCCCTCGCTTCTTATGTAGAGCTTTTATTCTGCACCTCTGGGGCTGCTGCGTCTCTCGGAGGGACGGACAAATCTGTCACTCTACTGAACGCTGGAGGATTTAGCATGTCTCGCACAGACAGTGGCAGAAAGGGCTGCTGGGAAAAAAGAGAGGGAGGAAGACAAGAGGAAAAAAAGACAGAGACAAGTGTATCTGTGTCCATGAAGAGTTCCTCCAGCATGAAAACAACAGACAAAAAAAGACAAAAAAAGAGAGAGAGAGAGAGAGAGAGAGAGATAGAGAGAGAGAAGAGAGAGATGGGACATAAAGTGAGTGAGAGCGCGAGAAAGGAGAGAGAGAGAGAGAGAGTAGCGGAAAGAGACACTGAAGAAGAAAAGATGTTGAGTTTGGCAACATATGGTGAACAAGGGAACACACACTCACATAGAAAATGTCTCTTTTTCACACACACACAAACACACACACACACAGATATATATATAAATTTTCTGTTCTTTTTCTTCTGGTTTATCTCTCTATCCTGGATGTCCCTCCTTCACTTAACGCAAAGTAGCTTATGCAAAATCAGCCGTGTAAAAGACATGTTAATCTGTCTGGAGTGTGTTTAAGTGATATAAGGACACACACACACACACACACACACACACACACACACACACACACAGCCTACTCCGTCATCCTTATTAATAATACACATATTAAAATACGTAGAAGTCGTGGTCCTCATTAAACCCGATGGACAAACGATGATTATGGACTGGAATTTGGACACGCCCCCTACTTCCCTACACTCCGATTAGCCACACAGCAGGATTTTATTATCTGCGCATGAACTCAGTGTGTGTGTGTAACATTAGCGTCCTTTGCTAACACGAGTAGTCAAGCACGCACAGGGATGTGTTAGTTATGATGTTAAGACTCCTTCTGTCTTTTGTTTTAACACCCAGAAGATCCAGATCGGAATGAAGTATAACTGAGACACGCCCCCTGTTATAGACAAGCTCCGCCCACACATGGAGAAACGCTAAACTAGTGACATTAGCATTAGCATTAGCATTATGTCTGATATATTGTATAAAGTGTTTCAGCAAATGTTCCTCTGTCTCTGATGTATTTGTATGTTTGGCAGTGAAGGTGTCTCTTTCTTACACACACACACACACACACACACACACACAGCCCCGGTCATGTTCTCAGTGCCGACCCTTCGGTTGCTACATCGATTTAAGTTCACTAATGATGAGAAATGATGCCATAACGGCAGCCGTTAAACCGCAGGGCCGCGTAACGAATGCGCTTCGGAGACCCGGCGTTTGTCTCGGAATAGATTACAGCATGGCTTCAGTGACCTTAGATTTAATCTCACTCTGCCTCTTTTCCTGGCTTCCTCTCTGTTCCTCATGATAACAGATCATCATCACTGCTGCTTCTGCTGCTGCTTTTTACCCACTCCCTCACCGAGCACCACTTTACCCTCCACGCGATCACAACATCCAAGTCAGAGGGGTTCTACCTCAGGGCCAGATTCAGTTCAGCTGCAGACCGCTTTCAGTTCCTGGCTCCACACTTACATTACTGCAGCGATTTCTAAAACACTGAGATTGTTTATTGTCTGAGTTGTAAATCATTTAGGATAAAATCTGGAGCTGAATGAAGGAATACGAAGGTGAGGAACAGAGAGGTTTATTCCCAACCATGAGAGTGTTCCGAGTGGCTCGTGCTCTCCTAGAGCGTCTCTGATTTCCTCAGCAGGGTTTTGTGATGCATCATGGTGAAGACACGGTGTCGGGTTTGTGTCTCCTGAAGTCACACTCATCCGGCGGCTGGAGGAAGATAGATGTTCAGCATGAAAGCAGAGCTCATTGAAGAGGAAGGTCTGAGAGCAGCGGGAGAGAAAGAGGTTCATTATCATTACTGCAGGGTTCCACATTCACCATGATGATATTTCTGTGTATTTTTAGGTCACATGGCATTATGAAAGTAAATCAGGAAGTGGGCAAATCAGGAAGTGAAGCAAATCAGGAACTGAATCAAATTAGGAAGTAAAACAAAATAGGAAGTAAAGCAAATAAGTAAGTTAAACAAATCAGGAGGTGAAACAAACGAGGAACTGAAGCAAACCAGGAACTGAAGCAAACCAGGAAGTGAAGCAAACCAGGAAGTGAAGCAAACCAGGAAGTTAAACAAATCAGGAAGTGAAGCAAATTAGGAAGTGAAGCAAAGCAGGAAGTAAAATAAATCGGAAACATGAAATAATCTGAATCTAAAACAAATCAGGAAATAAAACAAAAAACAGGAAATAAAACGTATCTGCGTTTTAAAGTCTGGAACTAAAACAAATCTAAAACTGAATCTGGAACCGGAGGCAGAATTTTCAGTCTACATGAACTTTATATTTATATTCTTCTTATTATTATATTCTTATATTCTTTCTCACTGTCCCTCTCTCATTCTCTCTTTCTTTCTCAAAAAAAACTCTCTCTCTCTTTCCTTTCTCTCTCTCTTCTCTGTCTCTCTCTCTCTCACTGTCACTCTCTCTCACTGTCTCTCTCTCTTTCTCATACTCACTGTCTCTCTCACTCTATCTCTCTCTCTCTCTCTCTCTCTCTCTCTCTCTCTCACTACTGTCTATCTCTCACTGTCCCTCTCTCTCTTACTGTCTCTCTGTCTCTCTCTCTCTCTCTCTCTCTATATATATATATATATATATATATATATATATATATATATATATATGTCTCCCTCTCTCTCTCTCTCTCTCTCTCACTTACTGTCTCTCTATGTCTCTCTCTCTTGTCTCTCACATTGTTCTTGTCTCAGTGTCTCATCTGGATGTTTGTAGCATCTCTGTATCCAGTCCTGTGTGTTCTTATCAGCTGATGCTAGCGTTGGCTAACAGCGCCGTAGCTCTGTGCTTTGTCCTTCACCCTTATGAGACCTTTAAAAAGATGGCGTCTGTCTTTTGCCTGAAGATGATAGAAGTCTCAGTGTCCCCAGACGCGTCCCTTTTCTGTTTCCAGAACGAGCATCTTTCATCTGAGACGCCGTGAGCGAGCCGCCGTTCCGGCTAACAGCCGTGCTGTTTTTCCTCGGCGAGACCGAGATCACACGCTCGTTATTCTCCTGGAAATATAAAAAACACCACCACCACCACCACACACAGAAATCTGATAAATTGGTGCCGCGATGTATTAAATTAACCGCGCGCATGAAAAATTCATTCCAGGACGCCTTTCACACTCCGCCAGTCGCTGCGCCGTTTACTTTTATCTCGTTAAGACGGGAAAATTCTGTTAGAGGGAAAAATCATGCCACATATTATTCTCTCTCTCTCTTACTTACTCTCTCTCTCT
>VCAZ01000392.1:47171-62171 GCA_005784505.1 Bagarius yarrelli | reverse complement strand
TGATTCCCGGGCTGTGCAGAACCGGGACAGAACATTAGCGCTGGTGTTTCTCCAATCTTCTCACACTTCCCCGCGTCTGTCTGATGGGCGGAGTCTTTCTTTCCGCACGATTTCTCTGTCCCTCCTGTTCGTTTGGTCTCTCTCACATCCACACTGACGCTCCACGTTCAGTCACAGTCCTAAAGGGGACCGGGGGTCAGAACAAGGGCAGTTAACTGAAGAACCAATGGGCTGCTGATTCTACTTGCCGGTGTGTCCGGATAAAAAGTCCTACAGCAATATTTTAGACATCATCACATGACTGTGAGACACGGTAGTCTGGGTGTGGGCCTGGTTATCGGAAGATCCGGGTTCGAGTCCCAGTTCCACCAAGTTACCACCGCCGGGTCCCTAGCAAGGCCCCTAAACCCCAGTTGCTCAGATGTATAAATGAACTAAATGTAAGTGACTGAATAACAACATCTGGCAGATGCTGTGACTGGAAATGATGTCATGGACTGCAAAATAAAAACCAGGAAAATGAAGCTGAAATTTTGAGTCCACATTAACGACAATGTTGATAAAAATTGATGGAAAATATTTTTTATAGACTCTTGAATCTCCTATGGGATCATTTAAGACCTGCAGTAACACAATTAAACTCCCAAATCATTCAGAAGGAGAAACGTCACTGATCAGAGTACGTTAGTGGCTGAATAAAGATGAACAAACTGAGTTTGGAGTTTTACAAAAGTTTATAGGAGTGGTGTGTGTGGTGTGTGTGTGTGTGTGTGTGTGTGTGATGGACTGGTGGCATGTCCAGGGTGTCCCCCTCCTGCCTTTCACCCTTTCAGAGACACTGCGATGGACTCCAGATCCCCATGACCCCGAATTGGGGAATAAAGCGGCTATAGAAGATGGATGGATGGATGAATAAATGAATGAATAATTATTATCAGAATATTATTTTGTTGCCGTGTTAAAGTTAAATTTAGTTGTGATGTTTTTTGTTTAATTTGTTTAATTGTTTGTTTTATTTTTAACTTAAAAAGGCGCCTTTTTTGTTTCTCCCCGTCAGTTCGCGTTTCCGGTATCCTGGCAACGGGTGTCAGTCAGATGAGAGCGCGCATGCGCAGTAGGGTTCCCTTCCCTCTGCCCGTGAGCGTGTTATTCCAGTAGCGCCCCGACTGCGCTTGAGTGCGCCACGCGCTGCGCTCGAGCCCGCTGTCTCTCCACTCGCTGCGTCTGATCGCGGATTCTGTTCCAGATTAAAGTCTCTCCGATTTCTCCCCGATTTCTCCCCGATTTCTGTCTGTTTCTCTGGATGGATTTATTGTGTTCATCTCCTGCGCGCTGAAATCGAGGAACAGAGAAAGAGAGCGGCGCGCGCTCTCCGTGTTGGGGAAATGTGAAGGCTATTGTTAGCGATCTGTCAGCGCGCGCGCACACACACACACACACCAAGAAAACACAGCTCGAGCTCCCGGATCCGGATTTTACTGGACTTGTGCACGCAAACGAGCTTCATATACGCACTGTGGATATAACGAAACTCTCTCTCTGTCTGTCTGTCTGTCTGTCTGTCTGTCTCTCTGTCTGTCTGCCTGTCTCTCATTGGGGAAGCTGAGCTTCATTTCGGGTAAGATTGGAACTCTGTTTGTTCTTCATCTCTCCTGAGCTTCTCTTCTTCTTTTTCTCATCGTGTGTGTGTGTGTGTGTGTGTGTGTGTGTGAGCGTGAGTGAGAGGGCACGAAAAGACAGATCCGGTGCATAATAATATTTTTGCATGGCGACAACGCACGGTCGTGTCTTACACACACACACACACACACACACACACATTTTTTGCTTTTACTCGAGTGAAACCTGCAGCACATCAAAAAATACACACATTTTATTTACACTTTGTTACATTTTAGTGTAAAGGTTTATTAATAGCGGGACTAACGACGCGCGCGTGTGTGTGTGACGTGTGTGTGTGTGTGTGTGTGTGTATGTGAATGTGTGTGTGTGTGTGAATGTGTGTGTGTGTTTGTGTATGTGAAGTGGGTTGTGTGTGCATGTGAATATGTGTGTGTGTGTTTGTGTATGTGAAGTGTTGTGTGGTGTGTGTGTGGTGTGTGTGGTGTGGTGGGGTGTGAGAGAGAGAGAATGAAAAACGTTTTTCTTTTATTTAATCCTATTTTCTCGGTAAAACCGGGAACATTAATAACAACGAAACTCGGATTTTTTCTGCGTTTTATTCTTTATAAACCGATTTAATGGGTTGTGTTTTGTTATTTATAATAATTTTAATAAAGATTTTTATCATATTTCATTTTATATTTTGTTTTTATAAATCTGAACTTGGAATAGAATAAAATATATAAACGCGCGCGCGTGTGTGTGTGTGTGTGTGTGTGTGGTTGTTGTGATGTTAGTTTTTATCAGAATAAACACTGCGAGAGTAAAAATAAAAATGTTAAATAATGTTTGGTAAAATAGTGTAAAAAATCTAGTGGTGTGTGTGTGGGTGGTGGTGTTGTGTGTGCTATTGCACTTTATTACACTGATGATAAAAGAGAATTAGAAATTTTTGGAAAAAATAAGTTAATTTTGTCTGCAACACACACACACACACACACACACACACACACACACACACCAAATTGAGGGGATTTGCTGCTGATTTGAACTCTGCGTTGTGTAAAGTGCGTTTGAGTGTTTTAGCCTCTGTGTGTCATGTGGAAATCCGTCCTCATCAGCTGAACTGCATCATGGGAATATTTATTACTGCGGGTCTCACTGCTTATACTCTCTCTCCACTTTCTGTGTGTGTGTGTGTGTGTGTGTGTAAAGTGTAGTGTGTGAGTGTACAGACGTGTTGGTTTTGCTCCCAGAATTCCCTGGGGCTGACCTTTGGGTGACCTTTAACATTCGGAATCAGGTGTACATTTATCTTTGGTCCAAGTGTGTGTGTGCGTGTGTGTGTTATAACACAGTGTTATTACCTCATTCTAAGGGTTTCTTTATCATGGTGGATTTTTCTGTCCCTCCTTCGTCTCTCCTCCTTTTTACGATCAGGTTAAATTTATTTGTTTTCCCGCCGTTTCCGTTTGAGCTTTTCTCTGATGCGGAACCGCAGTGGAGGGTAAATCGCTGAGACAATAAGACGAGCGAAGAGATGAGAGAAAGAGAGAGGAGAAACAGAGAAAGATGAGAGACGGAGAGAGATGAGAGATGAAGAGATGAGAGACAGATAGATGAGAGACAAAGAGAGATGAAAGACGGACAGATGAGAAACGGAGAGATGAGAGATGGGGAAATGAGAGTTGGAGACAAAGAGATGAGAGACAGAGAGATGAAAGATGGAGAGATGAGAGACGGAGAGATGAGAGACAGAGAAAGAGAAAGAGATTAGAGACAGGAAAAGATGAGAGACGGAGAGATGAGAGATGGAGAGATTAGAGACTGAGAGATGGAGAGAGGAGAAACAGAGAGACAAGAGACAAAGAGATGAGAAACAGAGAAATGAGAGACGGAGAGATGAGAGACAGAAAGAAATGAGAGACAGAGAGATGAAAAACAGAGAAATCAGAGACAGCAAGATGAGAAACAGAGATGAGAGACAGAGAGATATAAAAGACAGAGATGAGAGACGGAGAGACAGAGAGATAAGAGAGAGAGAGAGAGACAGAGAGAGAAGAGACAGAGAGATGAGAGACACAGAGATGAGAGACGGAGAGATAAGAGACAGAGAGAGAAGAGAGACAGATGAGAGAAGACGAGAGGAGATAAAAGACAAGAGATGAGAGACAAAAGAGAGACAGAGAGATGAGAGACAGAGAGATGAGAGATGAGAGAGAGAGAGAGAGACGGAGAGATGAGAAACGGAGAGATAATGGAAAGATTCCTGTAATCTAACTGGAAGATCTGCAGATATGGAGGAGAAACATGTGACTCAGATCAAAGCCAGTTCTCCGCCTCCTGTTTTAACACTTTAGAGGAGAAAAAGTGCTCAGATTCGCTCAGTTACAGACATCAGATCAATAATCAGCAATAATAGTGTGTGTCTGATGACCAGGAAGTGTGTAACAAACCTCAGTGTGTATCTTAAAGAGCTGGGGTTGGTGCTGCAGAAGAGTTTATTCGTTTACTAAGAAAAATCTGCGCTTCAACTACAGTGAGCAAACAAACCAATACACACAACAGCGTCTCTCGTTGGTGCCAGAATTACAGCACCACATACTGGACTGGCAGGTTTACTGCAGCCGTTTCACTGGTTTTTAAAGGTTTCACTGGTTCTGGTGGTTTCAGTGGTTCTCGTGATTTCACTGGTTCTGGTGGTTTCACTGGTTCTGGTGGTTTCACTGTTCTGGTGGTTTCACTGGTCGGGTGGTTTCACTGGTTCACTGATTTTATTTGTTTGCAGTTTTTCTGGTGACGAATCTGCATTTACACAATTTTTTTAGAACCAGGCAAAAAAGATGGTATAGGGGGCGCTCTGACTTCATGTGTATGCAGCCTTGTATAGTGAGCAGTGAACAGTAGGTGTGGTTAAGGACACGCCCACTGTCTGATGATGTCAGCACTGGTGTGTCTTTGTGTGCTAGTTAGTGCTGGTGGTTCTCAGATGAAGGGATTAAGGGGGAATTTAGAACACAATGCTGGACTGGTCTGAGATCGTGCTAGCCATGCTAACAGAGTGCTAACAGGAAACCTAAGACTAGTGAGCGTTAGCGTTAGCGCTAGCGTTATCGTTTACTCCTTAATTCTGTTTCAGCTATTAAGGTTATAAATACTCGAGTGTGTTCCCACATGGAACTCAACCAAACAGAACCGGCGTTTATCTGTTTTTTATGCTGCTGGGCCCCTTGGCAGTGTGTGTGTTTGTTGTGTGTGTGTGTGTGTGTGTGTGTGTGTGTTCTGCAGGGGTTTACTGCTTGTGTCTTAATGGAAGTGACTTGCGACCTTTAGCCCCAAGCGAGAGCTCCATGTTTTGAGACATCCAGGCAGTAGACGTCTTTATCCCCCAGCGTTGTCTCTTGTTAAATGTCAAGACACACACACACACACACACACTCGTCTGACTCCCACATAGTTGGGTACGAAGGGTCGATCCACTCGTCTTATTGATGTCGCATTTTACAAGTGAACAGATTTTCAGCCTCCACTTCACATCAAAGCCCCGAGTCACCGGATGAAGATTTCCCATGATCCTCTGCTCCAATTACAGATTGTGTTTTAGGAGGAAATAAATGGAAAGAGGAGCGAGAGTGTTTTTCTTCTCTTTTCAGCAGTGTGTCGCTCTTCAACTCCTTTCATCTCTAGTGTCGGCTGAAGATGTTCAAGTGGTTCAGTCTTCATCTCCTTCTGCTGGGAGGGACAGAACTTACAACCACGCGGGTACTGATTCCAAATCAGACCAACACCACACAAACACACACCAACATTCCCAATCCCAATCATGATGTGGTGGTAGTTAAGTGGAGGTTGAAGTTTGTGTGTTCGGATGGCGTTGGTAGTCAGGTGGAGTTTGAGGTTTGGTGTGTATCTGATGGTGTTTGGTAGTTCAGTGGAGGTGTTTGAGGTTTGGTGTGTATCTGATGGGGTTTGGTAGGTCAGTGGTGGAGTTTGAGGTTTGGTGTGTATCTGATGGGGTTTGGTAGGTCAGTGGTGGTGTTTGGGGTTTGGTGTGTATCTGATGGGGTTTGGTAGGTCAGTGATAGTTTGCTTGTGAACACTGCAGCATGATGGTGTTTAATGGTAGATGTGTGATGGCATTTCTGGTGTTTTATTACCTGCCTGACTCCTAATCTAACATGGCCGCCGCAGTGCGTCAGGCTGTAGACGCCTCCGGCTCAGACGTGCCATTTGCCAGCTGTTTTTCTACTCTAATGATAGACGGATGAGACAGAGGAGTCAATGTCGCCGCCGTCACACCATCTGGAAAAAGAGCTGCATTATCCTAAGTGCCCTATAATTCTCTGCACTTGGAGGCAGTTTTAAAGATGGCCACCGCACGCTGTTATGACTGGGCTGAATTATTACCCCCTCATGTGGATTAATGCGTAATAAAGCTTTGATTTTCTAAAGTCAGACTAACAATTCTGGAGTTCATTAAAGAAGAGACGCAAAACGATTCCGAAGCTGTTAGTAATGTTTTAACACAAAGAACTGTGCGAGACCACCAGCTAGAGAATGTGTGTGATGGTGTGTGTTGGTGTGTGAAGGTTGGTATGTGATAGTTTTAGTGTGTGATAGTGATTGTGTGCAATAATGACTGTTGGTGTGTGATGGTGAGTATGTTGGTGTGTGATGATAATTGTTGGTATGATGATCATTAATGGTGTGTGTTGGCGTATGTGATGATAACTGTTGGTGTGAGTGTTGGTGCGTGATGGTGAGTGTGTTGATGTTGGTGTGTGAGTGTTGGTGTGTGATGATGAGGTTCGTTCGGTAGTGTAAAGTTGATGAGCTGCTGCTTGCGTGGTTGGCAATTAACACCATCACAGATGTGCGACAGCTGTGCAGTTTAGCGCTGAGTGCTGTATTTCAGCTAGAGAGAAAAGGTACAGAAAAACCAAGAGAAGAGCCATCCTGTAGCACCTGATCTTCTCAGCTCAGGTCCAGATCCCCAGAATGTTCTTCTGGGTTTGATCAGAGTCGTCACAGAGTCGTTGCAGGTGTTGGAATGTAGTGGACGGTGAGCGATTAGGAAACGCTACGGGTCTCAGTGTTAAATTACAGATTCCTGAGGAATGAGGCTCATCTGAGGGATTAGTGCAGGATAAACACACTCCTCCGGATCACCATCAGACATCCCGGCTCTGAGGGGACGTTTTGAAAACCGCCACTCTGAGACGCGGGTTCCTGAATCACACAGCCGCCGCCGTCGAGTTCCTACTGAAAGTCCCTTTTATTGCTTTAGGCTTAGTTTTAATCTGGGGTTTAGTAAGCAGTCTAGATCTCCAATCCAGCCAGGAAGTGAAGGTTTACACTGCAGCTCAGACATCAGGTCCTCATTTGTAGCTTGTTAAAAGAGTAACATTTTAAATTTCTAAAATCTGACTCAGGATACTGTAAGGGGGCGGGGTTTATGTGATAGTATAAGGGGTGGAGTTTTATATTCTGACCCTTTATAGTGTAAGGGGGCGGGGTTTTATATTCTGACTCGTGATAGTGTAAGGGGGCAGGTTTTATATTCTGACCCGCGATACTGTAAGGGGGCGGGGTTTTATATTCTGACCCATGATAGTGTTAAGGGGCGGGGTTTTCGCATATCTACAGTTACCTTTATGCTGCTGGGTTTTTTTTTTTGCTCTTTAAATCACAAGTAACGGTTGCCATGGTAACACTGGCGAACTTTGGCACTTCTACAGGGTGACTGTGTCGAGTTTCTCAGTGAGGAAGCCAGTAGATGTTTGTGGAAAGGCTGTACTGTGAACCGACGTGTAACTCTGTTAGCTTAGCATCATCTCAGGGATGTAAATACAAGCATGAAGATGACATCACAGCCACAATGTTTATAAAGCGTCACGGTCGGAAAAGCGGTCGGCGTGCAGATGTTTGGGCTTTTTCTGGTCCGGGGCTTGGCGGAGGACCGGGTTCTCTTTCATGTAATTTGAGTTCCCTCTCATCTCGCTGTCTTGGCGCGTTCTCCACCACAGAAACCGAATTATCCGTGCCGTAACTCTGCCGTGCTCCTCTTTCTGTCTGATTAGCTATAATGTGAACCATTTGTCGTTCCTGCTCTTGTTTTTCTTCTCGCGCTGATTGGTAACATCTGGTTCGGTTCGGGTTGTTTCTGGCCCTGTGTGTGTGTGTGTGTGTGTGGAAAGTCTCCCAAAGCCACATGAAGGAAAGCACATAACTCTGCGGCCGTCGGCGTAATGGCTGCTGAATTACCCTGAGCCGCTTCGACATTTGATTCTACACATAATATTTTGTAGGTTTATCAGCGTTCTGATTATTGTTGAAAGATCTTCCAACTTGATGTTTACTCACTCCATGAGCATGTTATGGATTCTGCTGCTTCAAGCTCGGATACGTTCAACCTCCAGAGGGCTGAAGAAACCGAAACACTGAAGAGGATGATGATGATGATGAGATGTGTTTCCTCAAGAAGTGGAATGGTGTGTGTGTGTCTGTGTTAGATGTGTTAGGATCTAAAGTTAATGTTAATAATTCATTCATAGTAGTGTAATTAATATTTCGGAACTAAGCCTGTTCCTCTTTACACACAACACACACACACTTTAGTTAAATGACAAACAATAAAATAATCAATTACTATCGCTAATGACATCCAATCCAGATGTTAGCGCTTTTCTCTCCCTGCCCGTGGTGTGTGTGTTTCTCACGGTTAAGGCTGCTGTATGAGATTTCACTCGTCACAGAAGGACAGTATGATTGGCAGGACGATTACAGGGGAGTCTTACGCAGTACATCGCACATCGTCACTAATAAATAACCTGTAAAATCAGTATGATTAGGCGCTCATTGGTTAAGCGTGATGAGGTACGTGTAGATGTTAATGGTAGATTCTGATTGGTGATGTAAGCTGATGGGCGGGACTGTGGTTACATACATTACTGCATTAGCAGACGTTCTTATCCAGAGTGACTTACATTTTTTAATACAGCTAAGCGATGGGGGTAAGGGCCTCATCAGGGGCCCACAGGGTAACTTGGTGGTGCTGGGAATCAAACCTGAATTTCAATTAGCAGTCCAACACCTAACCACTGAACTAGAGAAATCAACTCAATCATATCTAAGTTTATAATTGGTTTGTAAAGTATGTGTGTGTATGTGTGTGTGTGTGTGTGTGTGTGTGTGTGTGTGTGTGTACGTGGTGTGTATGTGTGTGTGTATGTGTGTGTGTGTGTGTGTGTATGTGTGTGTGTGTGGGGTGTGTGTGTAAACTGGCGTCAGAGCAGTGGTCTCTGTTCATTCTCCTACCCACAATGCGCGCTGCAGTCCAACCATATGTGGGGCACAGAAACACGATTACTGTAACTGAGTTAAAGAGGAAAGAAGGAGAGAGAGAGAGAAAGAGAGACAGACAACAGATGAGAGAGCAGAGGAGAGAGAGAAGGAGAAAGAGGAAGACAGCATAATTAAAGCAGCAGAGGAACAGGAGAGACATTATATATCCTTTTCTTCACTTTTTTTTCTGTTAATTCCTTTTCTTCTCTTCTTGTTTATTTTTTCTTTCATCTTTCATTTTGTTTTTTTTCTTTTTTTAAATTCTTCTCTCTTTTCTTCTCTGCTCTTGTTTTTTCTCTTCTTTTTGCCTTCATAGTCTGAGGCTGATAGAATTGTAGGCTATGTCCTCTGCACTGATGGTGTGTGTGTGTGTGTGGTGTGTGTGAGAGAGAGAGATAGAGATGATCTGGGTGGTTTTCCGTCTTCCCCCGGTGTTACAGCGGACTGACACGCGCTCTCTTATTATTGTGCTTTCACTCTTCTTTCCGTCATCCCCCTCCCATCTCTGCCCTGCGCCATCTCCTCTCAAACCCCCTCCCTCCATCTCTGCCCTGCGCCCCCTCCCTCTCCACCCCCTCCCCTCCAGTCCCCCCCACCCACCCCCTTCTCTCCACTCCTCCCTTTCAACTTTGCCCTGGGCCCCTCCTCCCCTCCCCTCTCTGGCCTGTAGTACATTCTGTTTTTATTCATACTCCCCGATAATCACACACTATAGAACAGATTTTATTAATGATTATTTGATGATGATGATGATTGATGATGATGATGATATTGATTATAACTATGCTGATGCTGATTATGAGATTATTGATGATGATAAAGATGATGATGATGATGATGATGATGATGTTAATGATGATTGATTATGATAGGTATGATGATGATTGATCAGGCGCACACTAAAGGTTTTTACACACTGGTCTGTAATTTGTTTTCCTCAAAATCCCTCAGAGATTTAAAGTGGTTTTCAGGATGTCAGTGAGACAGTTTGTTTTTTTTACTAGTGATTCTGGGGCCACAAATTAAAACAGAAAACCAACACACACATACACACACACACACACAAAAGTGACAGCGTTTTTATCTTGTGTGTGTGTGTGTGTGTACACTTCCACTAATTCATTGGAGAGACCACTGACATTTTATTCCCGGGTGGGATTTTAACTGCACAGCAGAAAACACAGACAGAAATCATACAGAACCTCATCCGTTCTCCTCAGCATCTGTGAAAGGTGATCAACTGACCTATGGAGATATTTCATTTTAAACAAAGTCAGTTCTACAAGGTGTTCTAGGCAGTTATAGGGGAGGATCTACCAGAAGGTTTAACAGACAGTTTGAATCGAGGTCTGCTTCCGTTAAGCTGTAGGACAGCTGTTCTGCAACCCAACTGCCAAACTGGCGCCTGGTGTCACTACTGTTCACTGACACCAAACTGCGTTTGAAAGCATTACCCTGGAAACTGAAGGTAATGAAGTAGCTCACCCACCAACAGGGCAATACTGGACAATGTAAATTCAGTCTGTGAAATTTGGGACATCTGTTCTGATTTTCCTAGATCAGGAAAAGTCTCTTAACCGGTTGATAAGAATATTTGTGAAAGCTGCTGAAAACCTTTGGGATAAATTAAGGTTTAATAGCCCTGAATAGGGTGGTGTACAGTGGCATTGAGAGTGCACTGAAGGGTAACAGTGGTTGTCTGCCCCTTTGGTGCAAAGAGGTATAAGACAGGGTTGCTTTCTCTCAGGGATGTTAGACACAATAGCAAAATAACCTGTTTTATTAAACTGAGGGGTCAGCAGTCTGGCTTTAAACGTATCTGACATGTCTGTCTGTCTGTCTGCTTATGCAGATCTGTTTTAATTGATATTTTAAAAGACTTTCAGATTTTATCTTCTGCAAAGGTATATGGGGAAAAGGGGCATTTTAGTTAAGAATGGAAGGTGGCAGCCTGAATTAGCCAGAGACTGGGAGAGTTGTAGAACAAATCAAGCGCAGATTGAGCAGGTGGAAGCAGCTGGTCCCAGAGATGTCCTACTGTTAATGGACTTTTTCTGGGATGGGCTACACTGGATACCTGAGAGCGTCCTCCATCTACCCAAAGAGGAAGGAGGACAGGGGTTGGTCTAACTGGCCAGCAGAGACTCTGGCGAGCAGCAGCTTGTGAATTGTTGCGTACAGTTAAAGGACTTGGACTAGACAGAGCCTTGTTTTTAATGGACATAAAAACGCTGGACGTTTCAGGATTATTAGGAGTATTACCATAGGCTTTTTAAGATATGCAAAAACAAAATAAGGGCCGAAGAACTTTGCAGGAGCTGCTGGAGGAGCCCTTGGTTTAAGGTGGGCGCGTGAACATTTTTGGTGTCACTGCTCTGACACTGTCCCGGGCCCTGGTCTTCTCAAATATTGTGACATTCTGGGAGCTGGTGAACATCCCAGGGATGGATCTGTGGAGAGCAGAGGACCTGGCAGTGTGCATGGTACAATGTACATGATTGACTATAAAAACAGTGACAGCAATACCGCAGAGAAGAACCTTTCCCCCAGCTGAACATCACTCCTGCTCTCCATGGGTATAAAAGTCCCCTCCTGTAGTGACGTGGTGAGAGAAAGATGGACTTTGGGTCAGTTATTCTTTTTTAGGTTCTTAAATAAGAATAAACTAAATACGAGTGTAGACACCGTGTGACCACAGGCTAATCCCGACTGGAGAAACCTTTATTCTTGGTTTTAAGTCCATCGGGAAAAACAGATCCATGTACCAGCTGATCAACACGGTGGTTTAGTGTTTATTACTGTTTTCTCACAGTAAGAAGGTCCTAGATTCATTTCCCCTGTAGGGGTTTTTCTGTGTGAAGTTTGTATGTTCTCCCTGTGCTTGTTTGTGGGTTTACTCCTAGTTCTTTGGTTTCCTCCCACAGCCCAAAAACATGTATGTTAGATTAATGGTGATTCTAAATTGCCATAGAACCTGTCCAGGGTGTCCCCCTCCTGCTCCTCACCCTTTCACAGACGGCTGGGATAGACTCCAGCAGATCCTGTGACCCTGAATTAGAGAATAAGCGGCTATAGAAGATGAATGAATGAATGAATGAAGAAAAAATGTTGATTTACATTCATCCTCTCTCTCTCTCTCTCTCTTTCTCTCTCTCTCTCTATCTGTTTCTTTTTTTCTGTCTTTTTCTCTGTCTCTTTCTGTCTCTCTCTCTGTTTACTCTATTATTATATTTTAATGTGAACCCTGTTCTGTGTTTGCATTCTGGTTTGGCAGCCAAGGAAACTTTTAATGGTCTTAACTACACACACACACACACACACACACACACACACACACATACTGCTGTGTATAAATCCTCCCACTGTAGGTGCTAATTGGTCTGCATTCACTCCAGATCTGCCAGATAACGAGGGTCACTTAGTGAAGGATGTGGGATGTTAACGTCGTTAGTGATGGCTCTGTGTGTGTGTTATTGTTAGAGATGTAGCTAGGCAGAGCCTCCTGATCTTTTGCCTAAGGTCACTGTACACTTGCTGAAGATACGGAGAGGAATGCACATCCCACCCCCCACCGCCCCACAAACACTTTAAGGGTACTTAGCTTTAAATGTGAGTGTTTAATTTAATAACTTATTCTTTTGTGTTGTAATTGTGTGAGATAAAATCTGTCCTGTGTGTGTGTTAAACAGTTCATAGTAAGATTGTTCTATTTTTAATAGACTACACACACACACACACTGGTTGCAGCTGTCAGTGAGTGGCAAGTAATTGAAAACGCCTCTGGGAGCCATTTGTCACACTGTGTGTGTGTGTGTGTGTGTGTGTGTCTGGCAAGCTTCAGACTAAAGGCAAATTTTTACACAAAACGCAAATACATACACACACACACACACACAAACTGCTTGTCCTCTCACACACTACTCTGGTTGTTGTTCTTCTGTCAGTCGTCACATCACCACACCTTTTGTCTGTCATGTCTCAGTCTAAGTCCCGCCCTCCTACCCTGCACTTCCTGTTCTTCCTAAAATAGGCGGAGTTTATGTGGAGGTTCCTCACACACAGCAGTGTGGACGCTGGAGTAATGGGTGTGTTATTGAGGTTAACAGATCGTTTCTGTATAATGATCAGTTTAATACACAGGATGTTTATGTACCACTGTAACATTATACCATATATTTATTCATATTTTATTAATGATATTAATATTCATACACATCTCATTAATATTCATCATTATTTAAATGTAATATATATCTCAGTGTAGTCCCTGTGCATTCTTATGAAGCAAGTGTGCACTTTACTGAGGGTTATAGCTGTGCTGTGTGTGTGTGGGATGTGTTTCTGCTTCACACACTCCAGCTCTGCTCAGTGTAGCATCAAATTTAATCAGTAGCTTGAGTGTGTCTGATAGTAAATGTGTCATTTATGATCTGTTCTACTTTCACTCTGTGTGTGTGTGTGTGTGTGTGTGTGTGTGTGCACTGCTTCACTTTTCCCACAACACAGCTGCTAATATTGGTGTTTAACGTATGACAGCAATACGCTCTCCTCTGGTAACTATGGTAGCCGTACCACTGACTGTAATAGCGTTCATTAGTTAAATGTGGGGGTTTATGGTAACTCTGGCAACCATCAGTCCAGCTAAAATGCTGTTTCTGGCATGAATGTGGTGTTTTACGGTTACTGTAGTTACAAAACGAAACAGATGTTATCCCTGCTACACCTACCTAATGGTTGCTATAGTAAGAGTGTTTGTTCATCATGTGACCACACTGGATTAGTGTGAGTGAAACTCTCGCATGCGTAACATGCAACCGTGAAAGACAGTTCCGTCCCGCGGCATTCAATTGTAACCACTTAGTTCTCTTTTATCTTATTGGGGGCTGGTGACAATTCTTGGCCCCTGCAGATGTGTTTTCATGTGTGTGTGTTTGTGTGTGTGTGTGTGTGTGCTGCAGTGTTTAGATAAATGAAGTTTAAACAACTGAAAGGGGTTTGACGTTCGTCCCACGTCTGTGCGGTTATCTGTTTACAGTCTCTCTAAAGTTCTCATCACTAAACATGAGTTGACAAGCGATGAATGCCAGAAACAAAAATTAAACAGGAAGTAAGAAACGCTAGTAAGCAGAAAAACAAAACGCTAGTACAGCAATGGCTAATAACAAAACGCTAGTAAAACGCAATGCTATAACAAACGCTAGTACACGCAAGCTAATAACAAAACGCTAGTAATAAACGCAAATGCTATAAACAAAACGGCTGTAAAACGCAACGTAATAACCAAAACGCAGTAAACGCAATGTACATAACCAAAACGCTAGTAAACGCAATGCTAATAACAAAACGCTAGGGAAACGCAAGGGAAGACACAAAACGCGAGGCAAACGCAACGGAAGGAACAAAACGGAGGAAACGCAAGGGAAGAAAGGCAACGTAATGACACGAACGCGAGGAAACATACAGCAGGGGAAACAAAAAGGCAAGCAGGGAAGGAGGGAAGAGAAGAAGGTAACAGGGGCGACACAAACACACACACATATACACAAAAACACCACATAAACAAACACGCACACACACCCACACACACAAACATATACATAAACAAAGAAACAAAAAAAAACACACACACACACAAACACACACAAACACACACACACAAACAGAAAATACATAAACACACACACATGTGTAGTTACTGTTCACACGGTTTATCATAATAGTATGTCCTCATTAATATTTGCAAACTTTGAATATTTAACCGAATTAGTGTTGGATGGTGTAGGAGTGCTGCACGGGCGCGCGGCGCTGCGCGGTGATGGTGGTGATGCGCGGTGATGCGTGTGGTACACTGACTGAAAGTGGACGAGAGAGCAGCAGGAAGGGAATCCAGGGGTTAAACATAAAAGACCCTCAGATTGTCTCCGGCGATGGCTGCTGTGCAGGCGAGTATAACAACCATCACAGTCAGAAGCGACACAAGAATTTATGGTGGATTTTACACGGTCATCAGCTGAATACATTACCATCTGTGAGCTGTGTGGTGTGTGTGTGTGT
>VCAZ01000392.1:29263-40966 GCA_005784505.1 Bagarius yarrelli | reverse complement strand
TAATAAAAATAATAATAATAATAATAATAAATATAATAATAATAACAATTAATAATAAACATAATAATAACAATAATAATAACAATAATAATAACATAAATAATCAATAATAATAACATAATAAAATAATAACAATAATAATAACAATAATAATAATAATACAATATAATAAACAATAAAATATAACAATAGTAATAAAAAACATACTTTAGCAAAATAAAATACAATATAAAAAAACATTCATGAATAAAAAGAAAGTATTTTTAAATGTGTATTTATATTATATAATGAATAATAATCATTATAATCGCTAAAAATAAATAGTTCAAATAACAAAATAAAAAATAGATAATAAAAAGGGCAATAAAAGAGAAACAACACACACACACACACTGCATCTAAGCCCCGCCCGGCTTCCTGCTCAATTGTTCCTGAAATTCATTTCCCAATGGACAGTGTGTGTGTGGTGTGTGTGGTGTGTGTGTGTGTGGTGTGTGTGTGTGTGTGTGAGGTAGCAGACTTTTTATTGACATGCAGCAGATAGCAGGCAGAACAAAGGGCGCTAGTCGGCTATTGAATCGTGGCGCCGCAGACAGCGAGCTTGATTAGCGATTTGACACGGAGCTGTGTAGTACATAATGAGCGCTTAGAGCACGACCTGCAGCACACACACACACACACACACACACACACCACACACTCCCCCCACACTCGCTCACGCATCTCTCTCTGGAATTGAAAATTCACTGCTCTTTCCTCCTGCACAGAGAATGATGGAGATATAAAGAAACAGAGGAGTAGCTAGGGGCAGGGAACATGCACACACACACACACACATTACACACACACACACACACACACACTCACAAGCACATCTCACTTTCTTTTTAGCCTTCATTTCCGTCTCACAGGAATATAAAATTATAGGAAATTCGCGTTCGGCTTTGTGTCCTGCATGAAAGAAAAAAAGAAGAATAAAAGGACAGAGAGATAGCTGGGGGCAGGACACACACACGCACACACACACAGATACACACAGACAGAATCACACACACAGATACACACTCATTGTGTCGCAGTCATGCCCTCCGTGCTCTCTCACAGGAACAGAAAATGATGGAGAATTCACTTCATCTCTGCTGTGAAGAGCGAAAGATAAAGGATAAAAATGACAGAGGAATAGAAACGCAGGCTGAGACATGATCTGGAGGCGTCCAATCAAAAGGAGGAGAAGAAACAGAGTGATAACACCTGCAGAGCAGCCTGAAGGAAAAGAAAAAGAAAAGGAAAGAACAGATGAGATCAAAGCACCAAGAGTAGAAGGTTGTAATGTGGTTCAAAGCTTTTAACCTGCTAACCGTCTGATCGACCAATCAGGAGAGAGCAAAGGAAGAGAGGAGAGGAAGAGAGAACAAAGGAGGTGTATTTACTGTGTGTTACAGAGTGTCAGTGTGTTACAGAGTGTGTTACAGAGTGTCAGTGTGTTACAGAGTTTTACTGTGTGTTACAGAGTGTCAGTGTGTTACAGAGTGTCAGTGTGTTACAGAGTTTTACTGTGTGTTACAGAGTGTCAGTGTGTAGTGTGTGTTTTAGAGACTGTGTTTACAGAGTGTCAGTGTGTTACAGATTGTTACAGTGTCTGTGTGTTACAGAGTGTCAGTGTGTTACAGAGTTTTACTGTGTGTTACAGAGTGTCAGTGTGTTACAGAGTTTTACTGTGTGTTACAGAGTGTGTGTTACAGTTTTCTGTGTGTAGTTTCAGTGTGTTACTGTGTGTTACAGAGTGTCAGTGTGTTACAGAGTTTTTACTGTGTGTTACAGAGTGTTCAGTGTGTTTACAGAGTTTTACTGTGTGTTTACAGAGTGTGTTCATAGTTTACTGTTTTAGAGTGTCGTGTGTTTACAGAGTGTGTTGTTTGTTTACAGAGTGTCAGTGTGTTAGTGAGTTTTTACAGAGTGTGTTTACAGAGTGTCAGTGTGTTACAGAGTGTGTGTAGTTTTACTGTGTGTTACAGAGTGTGTGTTACAGAGTGTGTTACAGAGTGTCAGTGTTACTGTGTGTTACAGAGTTTTACTGTGTGTTACAGAGTGTTCGTGTGTTACCAGTGTCAGTGTGTTTACAGAGTTTTTACTGTGTGTTTACAGAGTGTCAGTGTGTTTTGACAGAGTGTTACAGTGTCGTGTGTACAGAGTGTTACTGTGTGTTACAGAGTGTCAGTGTGTTACAGAGTTACAGAGTGTTCAGTGTGTTACAGAGTTTTACTGTGTGTTACAGAGTGTCAGTGTGTTATTTTACAGAGTGTCAGTTACAGAGTTTTACTGTGTGTTTACAGAGTGTCAGTGTGTTACAGAGTGTCAGTGTTTACAGAGTTCAGTGTTACAGAGTGTGTGTTACAGAGTGTCAGTGTGTTAGTGTTGGTTACAGAGTGTTTACAGTGTCAGCTGTGTGTTACAGAGTGTGTTACAGAGTGTTTACTGTGTGTTACAGAGTGTCAGTGTTGTTTACAGAGTTCAGTGTGTTTACAGAGTTTTACTGTGTGTTACAGAGTCAGTGTGTTACAGAGTGTCAGTGTGTTACAGAGTGTCAGTTGTTTACAGAGTGTTACAGAGTGTTTACAGAGTTTACGTGGTTACAGAGTGTCAGTGCAGTGTTTACAGAGTTTTACTGTGTGTTGTGTGTGGTTACAGAGTTGTTTTACAGAGTGTGTGTTACAGAGTGTCAGTGTGTTACAGAGTGTCAGTTTACTGTGTTGTGACAAGAGTTTACTGTGTTACAGAGTTGTTTACAGAGTGTGTGTTTACAGTTGTTAGTGTGTTACAGTGTTACAGAGTTTTACAGAGTGTCAGTGTTTACAGAGTTTTACGTGTGTTACAGTGTGTCAGTGTGTTTACAGAGTGTCCGTTTACAGTTGTCAGTGTGTTACAGAGAGTTTTACTGTGTGTTACAAAGTGTCAGTGTTTTAGTGTTGTTACAGAGTGTCAGTGTGTTTACATGTGTTACAGAGTTTTACTGTGTGTGTGTTACAGTGTCGTGTGTTAGAGTTTTACTGTGTTAGGTTTTCACTGTGTGTTACAAAGTGTCAGTGTTACAGAGTTGTGTGGTTTTACAGAGTGTTCAGTGTTAGTTTTTACAGTGTGTTACAGTGTCAGTGTGTGACAGAGTGTGTGTTACAGAGTTTTACTGTGGTGTTACAAAGTGTCAGTGTTACAGTGTCAGTGTCCAGTGTAGAGTTTACTGTCGTGTGTTACTGTTTTACTGTGTAGTAGTGTGTTTTGTGTTACAATGTGTTAGTGTGTGCTGCAGTGTTAAAGTGTGTTAGTGTTACAATGTGTTTAGTGTGTGCTGCAGTGTAACTGTGTGTTAGTGTGTTACTATGTGTTAGTGTGTGTTAGTGTGTGCTGCAGTGTAACTGTGTGTTAGTGTGTGCTGCAGTGTAACTGTGTGTTAGTGTGTAACAATGTGTGTTAGTGTGTGCTGCAGTGTAACTGTGTGTTAGTGTGTTACTATGTGTTAGTGTGTGCTACAGTGTAACTGTGTGTTTAGTGTGTTACTATGTTACTATGTTAGTGTGTGTTAGCGTTAGCGTGTATGTTACATAATTACAGTGTTTTTATTTCTCTCTGTTTATTTTTATAGTTTCTGCCATGTGCTTTGTTTTTGCTGGAGCCCTGTGATTGGCTGATGTCACAGTGATTGACAGGAGGGTGGGGCAGTGATTGGTCCCTCGCTGCAGTGTTCAGGATTAACACAGAGTCTGTTTCGTGTTCTGATGCTGCAGCGGATTAGACAAGATTTACTGCAGCAGTTTGCTGTGTGTGTGTGTGTGTGTGTGTGTGTGTGTGTGTGTGTGTGTGTGTGTGTGTGTTGTGGTAAGGGTCCGCAGGCAGAGTTAATTTGTGATTGCTGCACATTAAAGTGCGCTGCATTAAACATTAATGCTGAACGTCGAGGCCTCGAATCTCCCGCGGCTTTAACACTCCACTAAAACTGAAACACTGGGATTTACTGCCCTGTAACCCCACACACACACACACACCCCCACCCCACACACTCACACACACCACACCCACACAACACACACACACACACCCACACACTCACACACACACACCACCACACACTCACACACACACACACCACCCACACACACACACACCACACACACGAAAATCACACACCACACCCCACACTCCCACACACACACACACCACACACACACAACCAACCACACTCACACACACACACACCACCACACACACACACACACACACACCACACTCACACACACACACACCACACACACCACACCACACACACACACACACACTCACACCACACACACACACACACACACTCACCACACACACACCACACACACCACACCACACACCACCACACCACACACACCACCACACCACCACCACACCACACACCCCAACACCCACTCACACACACACACACACACACACACACACACACCACACTCACACCCACCTCACACACACACACACACCACACACACACACACACACACCACACTCACACACACACACACCACCACCTCACACACACCACACACACCACCACACACACACACACACACACACTCACACACACACACACACACTCCACCACACTCACACACCACACACACACACACACACCACACTTACACACACCACACACACACACCACCCACACTCACACACACACACACACACCCACACACACACACCACCACACTCACACACACACACACACCACCACCACACTCACACACACACACACACACACCACCACACTCACACACAACACACACACACCACCACACACACACTCACACACACACACTCACACACACACACACACACACACACACACACACATCACACCATCACACACACACCACCACATACACACACACTCACACACACACACACACACACACACACACACTGGGTCCCATTTCTGTTTTCCACCGTCTCATGTTCGCACGACTCCCCAGAGGGATCTCACCTCATTGGGTTTTAATGTCTCGCACACACACACACACACACACACACACACTCACCAGTAAGCTGCTAAAATAACACGCGCCCTGTGCCTAAGCGAGGCGGCACGCTGCACACTCGACACACTAAAAGCCTGCAAGTTCATCAGTAGCCAAAGAAAACAGCGCCTGATGGAAGAGCGAGACACACGGTGTGTGTTCACATCCCTTCATTTTCCTGTGGCCATTAGCCTAACGCACAAGCGAGATAACACACAAGTGCTCTCTCAGGACACCGTGTGTGTGTGTGCCCATTTCAGAACTAATTAGCTTAGCCTCAGTGGGAATAGTGCAGCGCTAACAGCCTGAGGGTGAACCGCTAGCACGGGCGCTACAATCCTCCGAGTGGAGGTTCATGTAGAGGAATAAATCCTGGAACCAGTGATGGATGTAGGAGGAAGAAGGTTTTTGAGCTGTGTGTTCTAACTGATTAGCGAATAAATACACTTCTCAGTAGCGTTCGGGCGTTAGAACCCCGCGGTGGGCCGCACTCGTTTATACGACCTGTCTTTGCGTCTCTGTTCCGTCTGTGTGAGGTTTTATTTTCTTACAGTTCATAAAGCCAAAATAAATACGAGCTGAAGCAGCACCGAACTCCGAGCGGGGAAAAAATGAAATAAATGAATGTAAGCCAGGTTTGGTGTGTGTGTGTGTGTGTGTGTGTGTTCTGGGGGTGTTGTGTGTTTTTTGCTATAAGTGAATCTACACTATATATTTTTTGGCCCCGCCTATTTCTCATAAATATATGAAAGATATAAAAACACTCGCGCATTAAATTGAGCATCTAATCTAACAATAAAATCACTGACGGAGTAATTATTAATTATTAATTATTAATTATTATTAGTTATTTACTGTAAATCAAGCAGAACATCAGCTCACGAGTGTGTCTAAGTTTAGGATTTCCAGGAAGTTTCTGCTTTGATTTGCCGTCGATTCACTTTCATTCAATCGATTTACACACAGAATCGGTGTGTAAATGTTATTAGAATCAGGATTCAGATTCAAACTATTTTAAACTGAATTTAACAATCCTGATTTCAGATTTCACAGAATTGTTGTGATTCAGTTTAATTTGGTTGTTTTATATTTATATTCAAATGATTAAAATCCAAAATGTTTTTATAATTTAAATACGATGCATACATATTAATATATATAATCAAAAATTATTTTAATTTGATTCATTTTTATTACTGCAGTCTGATTCATTACAGTGATTCATTACATTACAGTGATTCATTACAGTGATAGTTTGTGGTTTTTTTTGTGTGATTCATTACAGTGATTCATTACAGTGATTCATTACAGTGATAGTTGTTGTTTTTGTGTGATTCATTACAGTGATTCATTACAGTGATTCAGTTGTTGTTTTTGTGTGATTCATTACAGTTTACATGATTCATTACACTGATTCATTACAGTGATTCATTACAGTGATTCATTACAGTGATAGTTGTTGTTTTTGTGTGATTCATTACAGTGATTCATTACAGTGATTCATTACAGTGATTCATTACAGTGATAGTTGTTGTTTTTGTGTGATTCATTACAGTAATACACTTTGTTAATTGCAGTATGAATCAGTGTAACTCCCAGTGAATCAGTTGTTTTGGTGGGGCCCCGTTGAGCTTCTCCTTCTCTGCACTGGGGGACGTTACACATTTCGGATATATTTGTGTGATGTTTTGTGTGGTTGTGGTCGAGTGTGTAGTGGATTGTATTTGCGAACGTTGATACGGTGTGTTACAGCCGTCTGTAATGGATGTTGAGCTTTAGGATCGATGCGGGGGAATCCAGCAGCTTCGGATCGATGCAGTCTTCCAGCCGGAGAAAGGCATGAAGTCCAGGCTGTGGATGCAGCAGGTGGTGTGAGGGGCCCCTGTTCAGTGCCAGATACTTCACACAGAACAAACCATCTGGGTGTTCCTGTCTGAAGCCGGGCCCTCAAGTGCTTTACCGATAACTCGCCTCTTTACACGCCTGTGTGTGAGTGTGTGTGTGTGTGTGTGTGTGTGTGTGCGTGTGTGTGTGTGCGTGTGTGAAAGGAATCGGAATTAGTTCAGGAAAGGAAATGAGAAAATCAACCGTCCAGACGAGAGCAGAGACGAGTGTTGAGCTGGAGCGGCTGTGCAAAAGCATTAAAGCTTAATGTCAAGCGTTTCAAAGAGAATTGACTGTGTGTGTGTGTGTGTGTGTGTGTGTGTGTGTGTGTGTGTGATGAGCATTGCTGGAGCAAAAGACTGCCTCAATTATTTTTATAATGTAATTTATTTTAATTTAGCTTCAGGAAATCCTGTCAGGTTTGCTCAGATTAGCAGGTTAGCACCAAACACTTAATGCTAAAAATCCTGTCAGAAAACCAGATTAGCAATTGATACTCAGCTAGCTAGCGTGCAGACGCTACATCAATATGACTATAAAATCCTGTCAGATTCATTTAAATCAGCTGATTGGTTAGCAGTCGTATTAAAATGATATGCATTTATAAATAGCTTTCAGTAAATCTGATCTCAGATCCTGATAGGAATCCTGTCAGATTAGTGAAGGTTAGCAGGTTAGTGAGTATTAGTACTACTAAGTATAATTATCCTGAAAAACCCCGTGAGAATCTTGTCAGATTAGCACCTGCTAGCACAATAGCTGGTAATATGTGAAAAATATCAGCACTTACAGATACTAAAAAATCTAGAACTAAAAAATCCTGTCAGATTAGCGTGCTATCTAATGTTAGCAGTAAAGTTTTCACGGTTAATGTGACTTCTTTTAGAGATTATCAGACGAGTGTATATCAGCGTAGCTAACATCATCAGTGAAGTATTATTATTAGTTTTTAATGTTATTTTAAATCTTTGTCAGAAAACCTGTGGTTTTAGCATTAGCAATAATAGTAAACATTGAAAGATTTTATTTAAACTGAAATAAAGTTTACGCTTCATTCTTCGATTCTCAGCCTTTTCTTTACAGTTCATGCTAATTTGCTAAAAGCTCTTAGCCCTGTGTGCGTTTTAGTGTGATTTATGGTTGGATGTTGTTGTTGCGTGAGCTTTTAACCCCCAGGAAGTTAACTAATTCTGTAGAAATGTGGCTCCACCTGCGCTTTAGCCTCACCGTATCTGTTAATGGCGTAGCTACAGAGTGGCTATGAGGCGGTTCCGCTGGAGCGATCACGCTACGGCTAATCGCTCTTTGGAAACGCTTTTAGATGCAGTGTGTTAGCTGAGATGTGATCTCGCTCTTGCACTCAATATGTGACACATTTTTGTGGAATGCTTTTAAGCGGAAACGGGGCCATTAGCAAGCTACATGGTGATACGGACGTTTACCGCGAGCTTTAGATCAGATCAGATCAGATTAGATCAGACGAGAGATGAAGAAATGAAAGGGTTTAAAATGATGCAGGTGTGTGAGGAAATGCGAAAAAATACCATTAGCGTAAGTGAAAACACTCTCCGAGAAAAGTATCACAGCTACGTCCACATGCTAGTATGCTAAGTAGTGTTCACAAAACATATACATTCTAGGCTCAATACATGCTACAGCCAGAAGTATTTGGACACGTGCCCATCACATCCATCACATCGGACTACTGAAGATGACGTTTCGCTGTTTCTATATATATATATATATATATATTTGTTTTAATGGGGAGATGGTGGTTTTTTCGATGATTTCCAATAGTTGAATTGTTTATATTGGTTTTGTTGTGGTCCATTTACGGAAACAGTAAGCAGATCTACTGAAAACACGTCTTCACTGCGTTCTGTTGCAGACAAAACAGGAACAATAGAGACAGTAGTGTTCAGTTCAAAGGGGTGGAGTCAGAATCAGCACTCTGTACAGGACATGAGAGTTCTTCTCCTCCAATCAGAACACAGCACGTCTTCAGGGAGACCAGGGGATTTGTGCACAGGGACATTGTCCTGCTGGGACAGGGTTTAAGTCGTACAAAGACGCTCTAACGACTTTGTGTGCTGATGAGGTGTCCATAAACTTTTGGACTTCTTTAATATCAATATTAATTCTAGATTATATCTTTAATTCCTTGTGTGTGTGTGTGTGTGTGTGTGTGTGTGTGTGTGTATTAATGTACTCGCTCAGTGACATTATGGTTTCTATAATACTGGCTTATTCACAGAGGTGGTTGTGTGAAAGGATTCTCCAGTAATACAGCTCAGCCACTGCGGCGCCGCTCTTACCACACATACACACACACACACACACACACACACACTTTACTTCATAGGGTGCCAATACTTTATTCTACTACCTAAATGAAAATAAGGCTGGTGCTCAGAGATGTGTGTGTAACCCTGAAACTTTTCTGGAGTCGAGTGTTTTACCACTGAATTTATTTGGTACTCTGTGTGTGTAGTCGTGTTTAACATGTGTCGAGATGTGTGATGTGTTGTGTCAGAGTGTGTGTGTGTGTGTGGGAGAGAGAGAGAGAGAGAGAGAGAGAGAGAGAGAACTGTGGATGGAATATGACTCCTCTGAAACATTCCCGCTGCGTCGTCACTTCACTGCACCTCAATGAGCGACTGACGGTTTGACAGGTGAAAGAAAAGCGGTCCGTATCGCTGTTCCGCAGGAAAACCTCCGAGAGCGAGAGCCAGAGAACAGAAGGGTTCTTTCAGCCCCTCGTCATGCCACTTGCCCCTGTGAATGATCTCCATTCATGCGTCTCTCTCAGGCCTGAAAGCTCCACTGAAAGATCGCATTATATCCACTCCCGCTCACGCAGGTCTGCGCTCAACACCGACACGCCCACTGTCAGCCATCTTGTTTTTTTTTGTTTTTTTGTTTTTTTTGGTTGCCCTAGCTGTAATTACATAATCTCATATTATATAGTGTGCAAAACTGAGTACACAAGATAAGGAGTATGTCCCAACTTAAACGCTGAAGTTCCTGTCGAAGCCTCGGTTTCTCCTTCACTGCTATCCCAGAATGCACTGCTGGAGAGACGGAATAACACCGTTTAAAGGAAACGATCCACTCAAACATGTGACCTCAAATACAGTTCGAATTCCAGTGCTAGCAAACTAAAACTGGGACGTTTCTCCATCCGCCATCTTGATACTGATCACATGACCTGTGATGTCACAGCAGTGTGACGTTAAAGTGTGATGATGTTTAAAGTTGGATGATGATAAACGAGTGAAATTGAACTGCAATGAATGTTTTTATCCGTCTCTCCTGCGGGATCTTTTGTCCGTCAGATTATTAAATCATCCGTTCTGTTAGGAGGCGTTCACAGCGTTGGACTGAATCACAGTTTCTCACTCGTCCCCGAAATCCTGGAAACATTCCAGTCCAGGAAAATGGGAAAAAACATCAACTGTACTGGAAAACATTTAGAATAATTGTATTAACATTATTATGATGATTTAATGTCTTTGAAGAAGAGTGTTTACCGTCAGTAACAGAACACACTCTGCTCAGAGACGCCGAGTTTGGACACCTGATCAGTCTCACTGTGACGTCCTGACGCTGTCCTGTGTCGGCAGTTGCAGGTGCCAGACATTAATTTCCTGAATGTTTTTCAGTAACAATGTTTTTTTATTAGCTGGTTAAAGGAATCGAAGTTGAGCTGATGATCCATACGGACCAGTTCACCCCAAACACACACACACACACACACACACACACACCTGCAGTAATTCACAGAGGGAACGTGTGTGTGTGTGTGTGTGTGTGTGTGTGTGTGTGTTTTTTCCCGCTGGTTAAACAGTTTGAAACAATTCCACGTTGAAAAGAACTAAAATAATTTGGTGAATTTCTCTGTCCTTTTATTCTGTCCTTTTTTATTCTGTCCTTTTTTATTCTGTCCTTTTTTTTTTATCATTCTGGAGGAAATATAATCATTCAGGCTGTCAGTCTGGGTTGTGTCCGTTATTCGGGTTATTATTGGGGCCCCAGCATGAGGCCCCTCGGGTTATTATTATTATTTTTTTTATAAATGAATCGCTTTTTGAGGGTCTGAACATGCTGGGAAAAGTGGGTGTGGCTGAATGGCTCAATAGCGCCACCTATAAACTTTCAACAGACCGAAGAATGTTTTACAGACGTTTATGAAAATAAGCACACACAGCAGGAAGTTGGTCCTTTTTTCATTTCTGAGCAGTTTTTGTGTGATTTTTGCGGTTTTCCGAGGTGTTCTAGTGAAACTCCTCCGAGGGATCGGATCTGATCAGCACTGGATGTGTTGAAGGTCATTAAAGCCCTGTGTGATGTTTAACGCTGAAGATCTGGAGTTTGGCTTGGAAGGCGTCTCTGGAGGCCTGACAGATTTCCGTATTTTGCCATAGAAGTAAAAGTTATTGTAACTCAGCCATGAACTGTCCAATCTGAAGACAGCTACATGCTAATATTCTATTATACTCATAGCGCCACCAGGTGGACGCAGGAAGTTTGGAACTTATAAATGACTTTAATTTATTCCTACTATATTTTACCACTTTAAATACATGTTGGCCACCACCTTCTCCCCCTCTTCCTGTCTCTTTTTCTCTGTGTCCCTCGCTTCCTATCCCTCTTTCTCGCTCTCTTCCTCTTTCTCTCTTCCTGTCTCTTTTTTTATCTTTTTTTTATCCCCCCCTTCTCTGTCTCTCTCTAACACACCGCCTCTCTCTCTCTCTCTCTCTCTCTCTCT
>VCAZ01000392.1:20000-29242 GCA_005784505.1 Bagarius yarrelli | reverse complement strand
TAACCTGTCTGTGGTGCCGTACTCCTGACTCTAACCTGTCTGTGGTGCCGTACTCCTGACTCTAACCTGTCTGTGGTGCCGTACTCCTGACTCTAACCTGTCTGTGGTGCCGTACTCCTGACTCTAACCTGTCTGTGGTGCCGTACTCCTGACTCTAACCTGTCTGTGGTGCCGTACTCCTGACTCTAACCTGTCTGTGGTGCCGTACTCCTGACTCTAACCTGTCTGTGGTGCCGTACTCCTGACTCTAACCTGTCTGTGGTGCCGTACTCCTGACTCTAACCTGTCTGTGGTGCCGTACTCCTGACTCTAACCTGTCTGTGGTGTCGTACTCCTGACTCTAACCTGTCTGTGGTGTCGTACTCCTGACTCTAACCTGTCTGTGGTGTCGTACTCCTGACTCTAACCTGTCTGTGGTGTCGTACTCCTGACTCTAACCTGTCTGTGGTGTCGTACTCCTGACTCTAACCTGTCTGTGGTGTCGTACTCCTGACTCTAACCTGTCTGTGGTGTCGTACTCCTGACTCTAACCTGTCTGTGGTGTCGTACTCCTGACTCTAACCTGTCTGTGGTGTCGTACTCCTGACTCTAACCTGTCTGT
Source organism: Bagarius yarrelli (assembly GCA_005784505.1). Taxonomy (NCBI): domain Eukaryota; kingdom Metazoa; phylum Chordata; class Actinopteri; order Siluriformes; family Sisoridae; genus Bagarius; species Bagarius yarrelli. The sequence goes on along the minus strand of VCAZ01000392.1, from coordinate 28,641 downwards.
GGTGTCGTACTCCTGACTCTAACCTGTCTGTGGTGTCGTACTCCTGACTCTAACCTGTCTGTGGTGTCGTACTCCTGACTCTAACCTGTCTGTGGTGTCGTACTCCTGACTCTAACCTGTCTGTGGTGTCGTACTCCTGACTCTAACCTGTCTGTGGTGTCGTACTCCTGACTCTAACCTGTCTGTGGTGTCGTACTCCTGACTCTAACCTGTCTGTGGTGTCGTACTCCTGACTCTAACCTGTCTGTGGTGTCGTACTCCTGACTCTAACCTGTCTGTGGTGTCGTACTCCTGACTCTAACCTGTCTGTGGTGTCGTACTCCTGACTCTAACCTGTCTGTGGTGTCGTACTCCTGACTCTAACCTGTCTGTGGTGTCGTACTCCTGACTCTAACCTGTCTGTGGTGTCGTACTCCTGACTCTAACCTGTCTGTGGTGTCGTACTCCTGACTCTAACCTGTCTGTGGTGTCGTACTCCTGACTCTAACCTGTCTGTGGTGTCGTACTCCTGACTCTAACCTGTCTGTGGTGTCGTACTCCTGACTCTAACCTGTCTGTGGTGTCGTACTCCTGACTCTAACCTGTCTGTGGTGTCGTACTCCTGACTCTAACCTGTCTGTGGTGTCGTACTCCTGACTCTAACCTGTCTGTGGTGTCGTACTCCTGACTCTAACCTGTCTGTGGTGTCGTACTCCTGACTCTAACCTGTCTGTGGTGTCGTACTCCTGACTCTAACCTGTCTGTGGTGTCAGTATTTACTCTTTACACTCTGCTCTTGTATTTTTATTTTTTTCTCAGCTCTAACGGCGAATGAGAACTTCGAGTCGAAGATCTGCAGTTTGCATAAAATCTCGGGGCTCCAGCGCAGCCAGGAACAGAGCACAGTTGTCTCGTTTGCCCCGCCCACATCCAGCCCGCCCCTTAACCAGCCCTCTCCCTGCTGCCACAGCAACACCTAATCTCCTCCCCTGTCACCATCAAGAAGGAATCCACGCCGTCTTTGATCCGCCCATCACTTTATAAGAAACCATTCGGGTACATGATCACAAAGTCACACCCCCAGGCCACCACAGCCAACCAATCATCAGCCACCACCATACAGCGGCCACCAATCATCTGACGTACGGCCTCCACGACATCAGGTGCTGTTTTAGTTTATTTAACATAGTAAAACCAGCAGTTTATTAAAAAAGTCTAGCATTGTTAGCTAACTAGCGATATAGCTAAATACCTTCTAGCTACAACTATTTATCACGTTGTTTAAATGTTTGATTCTAATTGGCTGTAAGACGTGTAAACAGAATTAATTTCACCCGTAAATGCATTTCAAAAGTTTTATGGATGACACTTTTTAAAAATGTGTTAAATTAAAGCCGCTTAAATGCGTAACCATAGCAACAGTCCTTTACCAATAGCTGATTGATATTCAGGGGTCGGAGAGTTAAATAAAACCCCAGCATGCGGCCGCGGCTAGATTCCGTTAGCATCTCCGCTGCCTTCTCTAATTATTCCTCTGTTCATTAATTACAACTGAAAATAATAATTAACATAAAATAAGAATTGATTCAAAAGCTAAGTAAGTGCTGTTGCCCGGGGCTAGCGGCATTAGCGTTAGAATTAACATGAACAAACAGCTCGTTAGTGATGTTAACAGAGTAATTAACACTCCCGCTCATGGAGTTAAGTGTGTGTGCATTTTATTTGAACTCTGTAATAAAGTCTGTAATTAACGAGTCCACCGACTTCACTCATGACGGCGAGTTACTCGTCCTCCTGTCCTTCATGCTAATTTATGTAAAGTGTTGCGGTGTAGTTTCCGTTACAGCAGCGTGATTAACACTGTTATCATTTCTTTTATATCTTTTCAGCAACAGCCCCTGTTCACTACCCCCCAAACATCCCCTCCCCCCCTTTCCCCCGCCCACCCTCCTCTGTCCATTGCCGCTTTGTCGTCTCCTCATTACCCCCTACGCTCCTCCTCTCATTTATCTCCTTTATCCACGCCATCCGGCCATGTTTGCCCCCCCAGCTGCCCTCCCCTCCTCCCGCTTTACCCACCAACAGCCTGGTCGTTCCCGGACACCCGGCCGCCACGCCCTACCCAGGTAACCACAGACACACACACTCTGGCACACACATAAACGCACACACACACACACACACATAGCAGTAATAAGGGTTTTAAAACCCGAGGATGGTTTGAAAATGGGCCCTGTGACATCATCAGGGTTCCAAACTGAACTGAATTCAGAAATATAGAGTGAGGAGTTCTACATGAAGATGTTATTAATGTTACAGTTACTGTTGTGATTATTATTACTGTTCATTCCTGATGGTTGTGGAGTGAGTTGGGGTTTTTGGATCTTTAGATGAGGAGTGTGTGTGCTGTAGAATTCAGCACTACATATTAAAGACTGAAGAGACCTGATTCTAGAATGAACACGGTTCCCGAACTAAAATCTGATCTACCAGAGGAAACGGTAGCTTTAGCGGTTAGACTGCAGGTTCAGGTGTTTGACTAGCTTGTGGGCTAAATTTCCACCACCATCATCATCACCACCATCATCGTCATCATCACCATTTTCATCATTACAATTATCATCACCACCATCATCGTCATCAGAATCACTATGTTTATCATCACCACTATCATCATCAACCTCATCACCATCAGCATCGCCATCAGCATCACTATGTTCATCATTACCACCATTATTACCATTACCACCATCTTCATTATCATCACCAACCTAATCACTATCACCGTTATCACTATCACCATTATCACCACCATCACTATCATCATCATCATCATCAGCGTTGGTGGTAATGGTAATGGTGGTGTCTGTGTAAGAAGCTTTTTCTTGTAGGTGCTATAAACTGGAGGTAACGAGTTTTGTAAAGTGTAATTAAATGTCTGTTGTGCAGTCTAACGAGTTCCACATGTCTGGAGAATGAAAAACAAGTGGCACTCTTGTTCCAGTCTGGTGTCTGAGCTGAGGGAAGCCTCGCCGCTTCTCCCAAAAACAACCCCAGCACCTTGTTCACTCCCTGAGTGATGAAAACACTAATTAATGTTATGAAATAATCAGTCGGAGAGGTAAATAGGCAGATGTTCAAATTAGAGTGTTTACAAACCCTGACACTGGAACAGACTCTCACTCCTCCACACACACTGTCAGCGTTTACTACTACACTCCAACACAGAGCTACCAGACTGCTGAGACAGGGCAGAGTCCGGGGGAAGGACAGAGAGACAGAGAGAGATAGATAGAGGGAGAGAGAGAGAGAGAGAGAGAGGCGAGATAGCGCGAGAGAGAAGTAGACAGAGAGAATGAGAGAGAAAGCGGAGAGAGAGAGAGAGAGAGAGAGAGACACACACAGTAAGACAGAGCAAGTGAGACAAAGAAAGAGACAGAGAGTGAGACAGACAAAGAGACAGAGAGAGACATGGAGAGTTAGACAGAAAGAGTATAACAGAGACAGTGAGGCAGAGACAGGGAGAGTGTGAGACAGAGAGAGAGACAAAGACTGTATGATGGAGAGAGAGGCAGACACAAAGAGTAAGACAGAAAGAGTGAAACAGAGAGAGACACAGAAAGGTAGGCAGAGAAAGACGGAAAAAGAGAGTAAGAGAGAGAGAGTGAGACAGAAAGAGGAAGACAGAGAGACAGAGAGGTAAACAGAGCAGTCAAGAGAGAGTGAGAGTGAGACGAAGAGAGCTCCGCCTCAACGTTATATTATAATCATTATCTAGTTATGGTTATGTTGATAGCGGGCTGTCTCCTAATGGATCTCTGTCTTTGGACACTCCTGATCTTCACAGTGAATTGTCTGTTTTACTGAAGACACAAACTGGCTGGTAAATGAAAGAGTAATCCCACATGTTACTCAATCAGGTTACACTAATGCTACTTAACGCTAAGATCCTCATGAGCTTCAGTGATTAGCCAGCGGATCAGACTCGCTCTGCGCTCTCACTCACCCTAGATCAGATTCTTGTTCCTGTAAAGCGGAACCTTCCATTGATCTACAATCTCGGGATGTACTGAAGCTGATTTCACGCAGACTGAATAGTTACTGTCGTTTTCTAGAACTTTCGAAGCTAAAGGGATAGAACCTAATGATAGAGCTACACTTTACAGCCAAAAGTAAGTGGACACACGCCGGTGTGGCGTTGTGAGACTCAACCCTGTCCCAGCAGGACAATGTCCCTGTGCACAAATCCCCTAGTCTCCATGAAGACATACTGTGTTCTGATTGGAGGAGAAGAACTTTTCTGTCCTGTACAGAGTCCTGATTTTGACTCCACCCCTTTAAACTGAACACCTTTGGGATGAACTGGAACCCCGACTGAACCCCAGACCTCCAAACCTCAACTTATGTCTGATCTCACTCATACTATTGAATGATGACAATCCACACAGTCACATGACCCCACACAGTCACATGACCCACACAGTCACATGACCCAATCTAGTGGAAAACCTGAGCAGAGGAACGAAGGGGATTATAAGAGGAGGAAGAGTGAGACTAACATCTGGAATAGGATGTAAAAGTAACACACAGATGTGATGTGACGAGCAGGTGTTCCAATACTTTTGGCCATAGAGTGAATGACATTAATGATAAAATGATGAAGAAGTTGAGTGTAAAATCTGCTCCTGGTGATGGTAATGATGATGATGAAGATGATGATGATGATGATGATGATGTAGCTTCGCTTCCTCTGTGGTAAGTGAGAGAAGAGGAACTAATATAAGGAAATGATGAAGCCTCTGTTTTTTGCAGTTTTATTGGTGAAAAGAAATTGCGATAAAGAGGTTTATGCTAATATCGGCTGAATCCGTTTTATAATATCTACTAGAACTTTTTTATTTAATGGGTGAAATTTAATTTTTATCATCAATCTTAAAATTATTTACAGAATACGGATAATAATAATAATATAATAAATAATAATAATAATATCGATGCTGGATGATCCACGCGTACATTAATTGTGTTAAAGGTGACGTTCGGCCATGAACTCGTCCTCAGCATTTCTGTCATTCTGAACGGAGACGACTTTCCCGGCTAATGTAGCTAACGTGTAACAGAAGCTAACAGCCACCAGTTTAGCATGGCTCTTTATTACACATATACATTTTTGCTCTGTGATTCTCTGGTAACTGCAGTAATTTCAGTCTCTGTTTTTATATCTTAAGCCACACCCTTAACTGAATTCGCTGGCGTAGTCCACAAAATCTAGCTTTGCTTTTATCTGCTGTGTGCTTACCGTGACCGTATGTCTCGCTAGCGGGCGTGTCTCCTCGTTAGTGTTGACAGCTGCTATGGTGGCCTGGTTAATTTAACAGTTTTACACAAAAGCGCGTCTCATAAAGTTGCGACAAGAAACCCAGATGTACTGCGTCCTGCTAAACTGGTGGCTTTAAGTGGTCATTGAACATTAGCGACGTTATCCACGTTAGCCACATCGGGTGTAACAGGGACCTCTGGGACACTGGGCTCCTGGCAGAACTTCTCCTTTAATAAGGTGTGTGTGTTTTCTGCTGAGGTGACTCTCGGTTCTCTCTTGTCTTCAGATACCAGCCTGTTGATATCATTCAACCAACCAATCATGTATTGCCAGCCTCATTCTGGGATTCTGATTGGCACATTGTCACATGCAACTCTTTTACCTCGACCAATGAGCCCTCACGTAGAAAACCCTCACAGCTTGAATTGGAGAAACAGAGAAAGACAGGTGACTATCCTCTTTCTCTTCTTTTTCCCGCCGTTCGGTTAAACTCACTGGCCGCCCGTGCTTTTTTTTTCTTTTTTGTCCTCCTTCTTTTCTTCTTTTGTTTTTTTTTCTCTCCTCTTTTTTTTCCTCCCCCTTCTTTCCGCTCTCCTTCATTCTTCTCAGAGCATCATGACCTCCTACGGCAGGAGCTGAACAACCGTTTCCTGGTTCAGAGTTCCGAGCGGGGTCGGGGGTCGGTGCCGGGGGCGACCGGCTCGCCGTTGTCCCAAATGTCACTCCTGAGGGCGGAGTTTCACCAACACCAGCACATGCACCAGCATCAGCACACGCATCAGCACACCTTCACGCCTTTTCCCGCCATCATTGGGCCGCCCACTGCACCACCCATGGTGCGTACCGCAGCCAGAAATGTGAGGATAAGTAACAAAAACCAGCAGATCAGTCCGACTTCCCGCCCTTCACCACCACGCTGGGGGGCAACACCTCCTACTCCCTACACCCTACCCCCTATTCCCTACATCAGTCAGCTGTGGGCGTGTCCCAAACCACACACACTACTTACTATTCACTATATAGGGCATAAACCCCCTCATCAGTCTCTCTTTGGGCATTTTCTAAAACACACAGCATCAACGTTCGCTGGAAATCGTAGCATATATGCCTGGAATTCAAATAAAAACATTAAAGCTAATAAGGTCTTTGCATGCTAGCGACATATTTTTGATTGTGGTTCATGCAGCGGACGCAATTTATTGCTTTTGCATGAGGCTGATGACACTTTTTTTCCATTTCCTGTTCAAGATTAGCGGTGAGCTCATTGCTGATGAAAGTCAAGATATTAGTGAGTTATTTTGCTAAAAGCTAATCACTTCCATGTGCTGAGAGGCCATTAAGAGAGAAAAAACGCTAGAACAGCTGTCAGAAACTCCCCCTTTTTCCCGAGGCACCGAATACCCGACAGATGATCAGGGGTGGTAGCGTGTGTCGCATTTCAACAATCGCAGTAATATTTCTGACAGGATTTTATTTTTCAACAATAAAAAGCCGATGCGGTTCTCTGAGAGGATCTCGCAGAGAATTTAACATCGTTATTCATTGCTAAAGACAGACTGACCTGAGACCAGCCGGACACCAGCCTTAGACAGCCGAGACTGGCTAAGACCGCCTGGAAACTGACCTGAGACCAGCCTTGACCCTGACCTGACCAGCCCTACAGACGACCTGACCTGACCCAGACGACAGCCGGACCTGCCGAGACCAGTCTGAGACCAGGCTGGTCACTGACCTAGACAGTCTCAGACGACTAAAACAGCTGGAATGACCTGAACCAGTCTGGCACTGACCTGAGACCAGTCGCCTGACTGAGACCAGTATGCGACTGCCTGAGACCAGACTGACCTGAGACCAGCCTTGACCCTGACCTGACCAGCCTGGACACTGACCTAAAACCATGCCTGGACACTGACCGACAGTCTGAGAAATAAAATCTATGCATTTAAGATGCTAGCCGGCTAACGCAGGCAAACCTGACAGGAATTCTGAGAGGATTTGACTGGGATTCACTAATGGTGATATTTATTGCTGATTCTTGTAGCTATTCTGCTAATCTAATCTAAAATAATCTGATCTTTAGGTGACACTGGTGCATGCTAATATTCTAGGATGCTCAACTAGCAACGCTGCTACTATACGCTAAGATGAGACATGTCTCAATTCACGCGTCTCACACTGTCAGACACATGTCTCTCTCTCTCTATCTGTCTGTCTCTTTCTCGCTCTCTCGCTGTTTTGCTGTATTTCTCGGGGTATCTCTCTCGCTGTTTTGTCTTTCTCTCTCTCTCTCTCTCTCTCTCTCTCTCTCTCTCTCTGTGTCCCAAATTAACAATCTTTTTCTCCACAGTGACACTCACTAATCCTCCCTCTATTTTTTCAGAGCTGCTGACGGTGTTGTGATTTTATTTCTTTAGCTGAAAAAAATCGTCAATCCCTCCCTATAATCCCCACTCCATCAATCCCTTACTTAATCCCTCCTTATCTATTAATCCCTCACTCCATCTCACTCCATCACCTCTACTCTATTAATCCCTCACTCCATCACTCCCTTACTCTATTAATCCCTCACTCCCTCACTCCCTTACTCTATTAATCCCTCACTCCATCACTCCCTTACTCTATTAATCCCTCACTCCATCACTCCCTTACTCTATTTAATCCTCATTTCATCATCCCTTACTCTATTAATCTCCTCACTACCACTCTTTATCCCGCAATCCATCACTCCCTCTCTATTATCCCTCATTATTAATCCCACTCATCCCACTCATCAATCACTCCCTCATCAACCTCATCCCTTACTCCCTCCCTACTCCATCATCCCTTACTCTTAACCCTCCTCAATCACTTCCCTCTTACTCCCTCATTAAATCACCTCCATCATACCTTACTCTATTAATCCCTCCCATCATCCCGCTCATTAATCCCTCTTTAACTTTCCATCAATCCCTTACTCTATTAATCCCTCACTCCATCAATCCTACTCTATTCATCCCTCACTCCATCACTCCCTTACTTATTAATCACCCCTCACTCATCACCCCTTACTTATTAATCCCTCACTCCATAATCTCGTATCTAGTAATCCCTTCATTCCTCAAAACCCTCACTATTAATTCTCATCAATCCACCTTACTCTATCTAATAATCCCTCACTCCATCCATCATTCCTTACTCTATTAATCCATCAACCACTCCATCAATCCCTTACTCTATTAATTCCCTCACCCCCCTTCCTCATTCCTTACTCTATTTAATCACGATCCTCATCCTTACTCTATTAATCCCTCACTCATCATCCCTTAACCATCAATCCTCACTCTGGTCAACCCCTCACTCTAG
>VCAZ01000392.1:0-15000 GCA_005784505.1 Bagarius yarrelli | reverse complement strand
CAACACACACAGCACACTGCTCTCAGCCTAATCACAACACACACAGCACACTGCTCTCTCCAGTCACAACACACACAGCACACTGCCTCTCTGCAATCACAACACACCACAGCACACTGCTCTCAACCAATCACAGCACACGCTCTCAGCCATCACACACACACAGCACTGCTCTCAGCCAATCAACAACACACACAGCACACTGCTCTCACAACACAACACACACAGCACACTGCTCTCTGCTAATCACAACACACACACACAGCACACTGCTCTCAGCCAATCACAACACACACACACACTGCTCTCTGCTAATCACAACAACACCCACACTGCTCTGCTCTGCTAACTGCTCTCACAAACACACACACACACAGCACACTGCTCTCAGCCAATCACAACACACACAGCACACTGCTCTCAGCCAATTGTAACTCAGCATTCTGTTGTGGTCTTTTGATTGACAGTTTGTGTTTTTTTCTGTAGCTGACTGATCCTTTCAGAAGCTCTCTGTGAGAGTGAGTGTCATTTGATCTGTTATTGTTATATTGTTTTAATTATTATAAACGCTGTAATTACTAATGAAAGTACTTAACATTAATTTAGCATAATGTTTAAAGTGTGTGTTTTTATTCGGTGTGTTTAGAAACCTGGGAAATGGTGTGCAGTTCACGTACAAGATCGCCTGGCAGATCTACCACCATCAACAGAAGATGAAGTACAACAAAAAAACACATCTCACACTCACCCCCCCCCCACAGAGTTGATGGCATTATACCACACTACCCCCCGCCCACCAGAGTGATGCATTATACCACACTACCCCCCCGCCCACCAGAGTGATGCATTATACCACACTAACCCCGCCCACGCAGAGTGATGCATTATACCACACTACCCCCGCCCACCAGAGTGATGCATTATACCCACACTACCCCCCGCCCACCAGGTGATGCATTATCCCACACTACCACCCCCCCCCCCCACCAGATGATGCATTATACCACACTAACCCTGCCACCAGAGTGATGCATTATATCACACTAACTCCACCCACCAGAGTGATGCTTTATATCGCTTAACCCCGCCACCAGAGTGATGCATTATGCTCTCTATCACACTAACTCCACCATTAGAGTGCCCCTATCATGCTAATCAGTTTACTGTTTCACTAATAACAGCTGTATTTGTGTGTGATCATTGTATTCTTTATTTCATTCTTTGTGGTGCAGCAGATGCAGTTGGATCCTCATAAACTGGATATAACCGGAAAACTGGATTTGTTTAGCAGACCTCCGGCTCCAGGCGTGTTCCCCGGGTTTCCTTATCCTCACGACCTCGCCAGACCTCTCTTCCCCGCTACAGGTGTGTTAAAGAACATGGTTAGGGGTGGAGTTAATGACATGGTTATAGGTGGATTTAAGGACATGGTTTGGGTGGGATTAACTACAATGGTTATGGTGGAGTTAACTACATGGTTATGGGTGAGTTTAACGTACATGTTATGGAGTTCACGTGTTGGGTGGAGTTAACCTCTGGTGGTTACGTACATGGGGTGGATTAACGTATATGGTTATTGTGGAGTTAACGTACATGGTTATGGGTGATTTAACAAGTTACCGTACTTACATGTTATGGGTGGATTTAACGTACATGGTTATGGGTGGAGTTAACGTACATGGTTATGGGTGGAGTTAACGTACAGGTTTATGGGTGGAGTTAACGTACATGTTAATGGGTGAGTAACGTACAGGGTTATGGTGTAGTTCAAACTAAATGGTTATGGGTGGAGTTAACTTACATGGTTTAAGGGTGGCGTTAACTTACATTGTTATGGGTGGAGTTAAACGTCACCTGTTTATGGGTGGATTTGAACGTACAGGTTTATGGGTGGAGTTAACGTACATGGTTAAGGGTGGATTTAACGTACATGGTTATGGGTGGAGTTAACGTACATGGTTATGGGTGGATTTAAATTGATGCACTTGTGTCAATTATGTAAATAAAGACACACACCGCACTCATGACATCATCTCGTTCTTTACAGCTCGTAGATTTTTATCGTATCTCAAAGTGTATTATTGTGTATCTTTTAGCGTTCCCCTTGCGCGTCTGCGCGTTGCCATGGAACATTTCCTGCTTTGCGGTTCTGCCGTCCTGTTGTGAGGAGTTTCGGTGAACGATTCGGGCGCCGGCATGATAAGAATGTTTTTTGTTGAGTGTGAGACGAGTCTGTCAGCGTATCTGCTGATGTTTTGACCTTGTTTATCTTCATCCTTCAGCTTCGAGTGCAGATTATTCACATCATCAGCCACCGCCATCTTTCCTCACTAATAAATTGATATCGGTCTCACCTCATTGTTTTTCCCCCGGCGAGGCGGGAGCGTTCGTTACTCCCCGCCACTGCCGTGATATAATGTCTCCACCTGATCTAATTGACGGCGAGTCCTTGGTTGAATGGCGCCGGAAACCGTTTGGCCTTTAGCACACAATTATCCCTATTGTATCCAAAACAGCCTGTAATTGCCTGTTTCATTAATGATCACACCACGGCTCGCGCTGCAAACGAGGGGCAGCCCCTTCCTGCAGTTATGCTAATGCGGCGCGTCGCCTCTGTGAACTCGGCACCGGCGTCTGTCTCGATGATGAGCCTCAGAAACCTGTCGTTAATGACCAACACGTCTCAACGACACTCGTCTGACCGACACACCAACACTGCCTTATAAACAATGCCGCATGGTGTTACCATAGCAACGCATCTGCGTTCAAAGAGCATCGTATCTGATCACAATATTTCTGGTTGCATAAAAACCTGGCTGTCTCGCAGTGAAAAGACAGACACGCTGAGAAAAAAGAGTGATACACTGAATAGTGGACGGGAGTCCTAAATAACATTCCCGAATAAAAACTCTGAGAGAGGCAGACAGTTAAAGGCGGAATAAGAACACTGTAATCGTTTATGACACTGCTCTGATTGGGGCATTTTCTGAAGCTGGTTATCTTTTACCAATATGATCCGGGCACCCGCCACCTCACCGTAAGCCACGCCCCCCACACAGCAGCTTCCTGCCTCCTACCCTTTGGCAGGTAAGCGTAAGTACCCCATTTTATTACATTACTTTAATGTCTATCTGATTATTAGTCTTCTGTCTGGGTGTCTGTCTGTCTGGGTGTTAAATGTTTAACGGGCACCACAGAGACACACTGAAAGAGAGAGAGAGAGAGAGAGAGAGAGACACTGATAAATAAAAAACAGAGAGAAATACACAGGGGATTTACACACACACACACACACACACACACACACACACAATATATACTCCATATATACCACACATAACTACGTGTGTGCACATAACCAGCATTGGGAAGAAAGTTTGGAAATGTAAAGTTTACGAATTATAAATGACCCCGAAATTTGTGTTACATTTATTTCCTCTTTTATTGATTTTACTTTTTTATTTCTCTTATTTTAAAATGCGAAACTGAAAGCTTCTGCCACCAAAACCATTCCTTCATCCTTCTAAGTTTAAATCTACTTGGCAATAAAACTCTTCCTGATTCTGATTCCAACACGTTACTTCGACCTCCCATCACGACATACACCACACCCATATACACACACACCCATATACACCACACCATACACACACCCATATACACACACACCCATCTGCAACCATGTACATGTATACACACATACATCATACGGTTCAAACAAGACGCTAAAACTACTTTTGTACAACAAAATAAACTGCTTTAAAATAAAAAAGTTCAGTCAGACGCTGTGTAAATCCACAGCTGCATGCAACTGATGTACCATCAGTACATTCAGTATCCAGTAGCCAGTTACTTCAGTAACATTCATTAACATCAGTAGCCCGTACATTCAGTACATTCAGTATAGCCAGTACCAGTAACCAGTACATTCAGGTACTTCAGTACATTCAGTACATTCAGTCATCCAGTTACACATTCAGTACATGTCAGTACAATCAGTATAGTCATTCAGTGCACAGTATAGCCAGTAACACAGTACATTATAGTATACCATCGACATTCAGTACATCAGTATAGCCAGTACAGTCAGTACATTCAGTATAGCCAGTATACAGCCAGTACATTCAGTACATAGCCAGTAGCCAGCTTCAGTACATTCAGTATTCATTCAGTATTCAGTACATTCAGTATAGCCAGTACATCCAGTACATTCAGTACATTCAGTATAGCCAGTATAGCATTCAGTACCATTCAGTACATTCAGTATTCAGTACATTCAGCCATACATTCAGTATCAGTATAGCCAGTACTCAGTACATTCAGTACATTCAGTATAGCCAGTATAGTACCAGTACAGTATTACATTCAGCTTTCAGTAGCCAGTCAGTAGCCAGTACATTCAGTACATTCAGTATAGCCAGCCAGTACATTCAGTACATTCAGTATTCAGTATCAGTACATCAGTACATTCAGTATAGCATTCAGTACATTCAGTAGCCAGTACATTCAGTACATTCAGTACATTCAGTACATCAGTACAGTTAGCCAGTAGTAGCATTCAGTAAGTACATTCATTCAGTATTCAGTACATTCAGTACATTCAGTATCAGCATTCAGTATAGCCAGTACATTCAGTACATCAGTACATCAGTATGCCAGTATAGCCAGTACATTCAGTCAGTTCCAGACATTCGTATAGCCAGTACATTCAGACAGTCACATTCAGTATAGACAGTACCAGTTATTCGTATACAGTAGTCCAGCCAGTACATTCAGTACATTCAGTACATTCAGTACATTCAGTATAGCCAGCCAGTACATCATCAGTACATTCAGTATTCATAGCCAGTACCAGTATAGCCAGTATAGCCCAGATCCAGTACATATAAGCCAGTATTCATAGCCAGTACATTTCAGTACATAGCCAGTACATTCAGTACATTCAGTATTCAGTATCCAGTATAGTACCACTTCCGTACAGTATCAGTATCAGTACATTCAGTACATTCAGTACAGTACATTCAGCAGCATTAGCCAGTACATTCATAGCCCAGTATAGCCAGTATAGCCAGTACATTCAGTACATTCAGATCCAGTACATCAGTAGCATTCATATCAGTACATTCAGTATACAGTATAGCCCATTCAGTATTCATAGCATCAGTACATTCAGTACATTAGCCAGTATAGTACATTCAGTACATTCAGTACATAGCCAGTATAGCCAGTACATTCAGTACATTCAGTATAGCCAGTACATTCAGTACATTCAGTAGTACAGCATTCAGTACATTCAGTACATTCAGTTATAGCCAGTATAAGTACATTCAGTACACATGCCAGCCAGTATTCAGTACATTCATTCAGTACATTCAGTACATCAAGTCATTCAGTACATTCAGTACATTCAGTAATTCAGTACACATCAGTACAGACATTCAGTATCAGCATTCAGTATAGCCAGTATAGTACATTCAGTACAGTACATTCAGTACATTCAGTATAGCATGTCCAGTACATTCAGTACATCCAGTATAGCCAGTACATTTAGTACATCCAGTATAGCCAGTACATCCAGTATAGCCAGTACATTCATTCAGTAGTACATTCAGTCAGTACATTCTAGCAGTACATTTAGTACATTACATCCAGTATAGCCAGTACATCCAGTACATTCAGTACATTCAGTACATTCAGTACATTCAGTATCATCAGTATAGCCAGTACACTTAGTACATTACAGTCAGTATAGCCAGTACATTCATCAGATAGCCAGTATAGCCAGTACATCAGCACATAGTTAGTAATTAGTCTCGAATAATGAAGCACAGTAAATTTGCTCAAAAACTGCACTATAGTCTGTGCTGATCTGTCTTGTCTCCTTTCCTTCGTCTCTAATCTGTCGTTCTTTGGTTCTCTGCAGATGCTTTCAGTCGCTCCAGTTCCTTTGGGAATCTCAGCAACCTTTCAGCTAACGCCTTCGGTGGGCTAGGAAACCCCACCCTCGGTAAGAGAGAGAGACAGATAGAGAGACAGAAGGAAGACAAAGAACAACTTAGAAAACTAACAGATTGAAGAAGAGAGCGATAGAAAAAAGAAAGAGAAAAAAATGCTGTGTGAGAGGGGAGACAGGCAGAGACAGAAAAGGATAAAAAAAACAAAAAAAGGACAGAGAGACAGAAGGAGAAAAAAAACCTGTAAAGTAATACTGCTATACTGTGGAATAGAGACAGAAAGAGAAAGAAAAAAACATAGCAAGAGTGAGAAACAAAGAAGAGTAAAGAGAAAGACAGACAGGTGTCTGTGGTTAATGAGGGGTGAGACACTCATCTCAAGATCAAATGCCAAATAGGAAGAGGAAAAAGAAACATTAGAGAATAATCCTGCTGCAGTAACTGCCAACACACACACACACACACACACATATACACACATACAAACTTACCACACACTTGTACACATATGAGTATACGTGTTTGTGTCGTGTGTGTGTGTGTGTGTGTTTGTAAGAGTTGTTTATTAAAGCGGTGTTCAGTGTGTGTATTTGTGTCTTTTAAAAGTATTTTAATTGATTGTTCTGATTATTTCCTGATGTATTGATAAATCTCTCTCTCTGTCTCTCTCTCTGTCTCTCTCTCTCTTTGTTTTTCTTTTTGATCTCTCTGTCTCTCTGTCTTTCTGTTTCTCTCTCTCTCAGGCTCTAACAGTGTGTTTGGACCTAAAGACAGTCCAGCACTGCCCGGGTTTAGCAGTCCGAATCAGGACTCGTGGAACCGACTGCACAGAACACCTCCCTCATTCCCCCAGTGGCCGAAAGTGAGTGACGGAGAGAGAAGCAGCTCAGCTAACAGCCACGAACGGGAGAAAGAGAGGGAAAGAGAGAAACGGGACTCGTCTATTGGGAAAGACGAGAAAGAGAAAGACAGGTTAGTGTTCATCTGTTTATCAGCATTTTATTTGTTTGTTATTTCTGTCATCTGGCGTTTATACGGTCCTAAAGCCTTTCAGCCAATCACAGCCTGTGATTTCTCTCTTTTTGTTGTTTTTAGGGACAGTCGTCACTCGAACCGTTCGTCTCCTGCCTCAGCTCCCGTTGGTTATCAGATCAGTAACCTGATTCGCTGCAGCAGCAGTGGAGGAAGTGATCTGGGCCGTAATCATGGCGATCGTCCCCGTGGCGACCCGGAGAGAGAGGCAGTGATGTTGCCAGAGTTGAGAGGAAAGGATCGGAGTCGTTCACCGACGAAAGAGTGCAGTGAACGCAGTGCCTCGTCTTCCTCTGTCGACTCCTGCAAGCCCATCCTCCGCTCGCCGTCTCCGTTCTCCAAAAACAAAAGCGAGCCGCTGGGAATCATGATGTCCGACAGGAAGCTGTCTTCACCGGGAGTACCAACCCACAAGCTCAAAAACGACACCACCAAGATTAAAGAGGAGCGCAAGGAACAGGAACAGGAAGTGCTGGTGCTGGGATCCGAGCCTCCGCCACCACAAATTCAACACCAGGCTCCGCCTCTCCCGCCTCATCACCAGACTCCACCCCCAACAATCCCGCACTCTCTGCCATTCGTGCACCAGATGGGAGGGTTGAATGTGCTTGACCGGGCTCGTCTGGCTCCGTTTGTGGGTGTCAGCCATTTTGCAGCGGCGAATCGTGACCGTTTTCCCCACCCCGCGTTCTCGTGGGATCCTCTCCGTGAGGCATATCGAAATCTGGACCTGCAGCGGAGAATGGATTTCCAGATCCGGTCCGAGGCAGGGAACCGCTTTCCAGGGATCTACGAAACAGATCGAAACTACCGGGACCGAGAACCTCACGACTTCTCACACCAAGATCACCTGATGGAGGTGCGCAGGGAACAGGAGAGAATCCGGCAGCATGCGGAGGAGCGGGAGCGATTGCACTTACGTGACGAATTAGAACGTGCGCGACTTCACCAACTCCATCAGTCTCCGATGGAGGGGCACTTACCTCACATGCCCCCTTTTCTCCCTCATCTAGGGGCAATGCCGTACCGACCGCCCCCAACAGCAGCACTCAGCGCCCCCCCACCTCTTGTCCCTTCTGTCCGACCCAACTCTCCGAGACGGACTACGCAAGACACAAGGGAATTCTCACCCTCGCGTAACCCTAAAGAGGTGGAGGCGCGATAACGCGGCAGAGAGTCTCGTCTCCAACTGCATTTCTCATGTATCATTTGTACAAAAGAAAGAATTTGTACCTGGGATTTAAAGCACACAGTTATTATTGGGATGTGGACTAAAGCGGGGCACCAGGAGGCACCAGGAATTTGATATTACTGTTAATATATTAATCCAACAGCCTTTTTATTTCATTTTTTTGCGTGATGATGATTTCCTATTTGCTCTGTGGGTGTACAGAACCTGCTTTTTCTATGGATAAGCGCCAGACCTGGCATCGGCCCGTGTTTAACCACACCTGCTGTCGGACATGCGGTGGATGTTTTCTGAGGGAGCTGAATGATGTTCCTCGTGGAGATCAGGAGCAGGTGCAGTACTGAGGAAAGTGCTGGATCCTGTTAATAAGCAGTTCTGTCTGGTTTTGCTTGTTTTGTTTTGCAGACGATTGCCGCATTCCCGCGTTGCCCTCGCGTCCTGTAAGTTATTGTACAGACCTTGCTGATTTGACCCTCAAACAAAAGCTGGCATTGTAAATTTAATAGACTTTTGAAATGTTTCTAGAAAAAGAAAAACAAATTTGTCCAATCAGAGGGTGGGGGCGTGGTCAGAGGGCAAGCTGCCATCTATGCAAAGTGGAAATGGAAGTCTCTGATTGGACAATTTCAGAAACGGAGTATTGAAGGGCAGTCTTTAAAAGGTTCTACTCGCTGGTGAAGAGCCAAATGAAACGAATCTCCAAACCCTGTTAGTCGAACTTTACAGATGTTAACAGACGAACTTTGGTGAGCCAGACGAGCGGCAGTGAGCCGACCGAGTGTCTCCGTCCACCTCGTGGTGTTGTGCAGTTGTTCTTTTCTTAGAATCTTGTATACAGAACAAGTAGAGTTTTAGGCGTGAAAATAAAAAAATTGAACACTCATGGTTTAAAAATGTACGGAATAAAGGTTGGACCTTATATCTGCATCACCCGAGTCTGCACTCGTTATTTATTCTGTGTGTGTGGTGTGTGTGTGTGTGTGTGTGTGTGAGAGGATTCATCACATCTATTTCATGGATTAAATATTTTTTTAGAGATTTTTTTAGGAATTTTTTAGAGATCTTTAATCTGCCTATTTATTTAATTATATTATTATAAATGCTTTGCTACAATTATATTTCATATTTGCAGATATCTAGGGTACTGTTCTCTCAGTTCTTAGGCCTGAGCAGTTGATGGTTAAGGGCCTTTCTCAGGGGCCCAGCAGCTGCAGCTTGGTGGGGCTGGAAATTGAACAGAAATGACCTTCCGATTAACAAGCCAACATCTATATGCAGCTCCATGTGTGCTGGTGTGGAGTTATCGAGCTCTGCTCCACTTCTTCTGTGGAGAGCATCTTTGAGTACTGCGTAAGGGGCAGTGCTCGAGTCCGGGCTGGAGCGTAACTGTGTGGCTGAAGGGTTCATTTGTCTTTCTCTGGGCAGCAACAGAGCTAGAGAGTGGAGAACTTTACAGAACAATGTAGATGAGGAGGAAGATTCTGGGGAACTGGTGGAGGATCTGAAATGAAGCTGGTGCCGCTGGTGAAACATGGGGAAATGTGAAGAGACGGCATGGGTCAATGGGACACTCGGTTGCTAAGTAGTGCGCACTGCAGGCGGGATAAAGAGCATCGATTCTGAGAGAGAGCGGTGTTCCGTGTTTGTGTTGCAGGTTACGCTATCGACTGGCCGTATGACCCACACTCTGAACTCATTACAGAGGGATTCATCTCCAAACAGCCAACAGAGAGAGAGAGACAGACAGAGAGAGGGAGAGACAGACAGAAAGAAAGAGAGAGAGAAGGAGATGACAGGCTATTCTGTCCTCTATCATCTGATGGCTAACGTCCTAGAAGGTCTTCCGAAATTAGCCTCTCTGCTCCAGTATTACCTATTCATCTGCTCTCTCCCTCTCTCTGGGTCTCACTCTCTCTCTCTCTCTCTCTCTCTTCTCTGTCTCTTCTTAATCTCTCTTTGACTCACAGTTCATCCTCATAAGTCTCTGACTCAGAGAGACAGACAAACAGACACACAGACAGACAGACACACAGACAAAAACACAATGAGATAAACACAGAGACAAAGAAAGACAAACAGTGGGAGACATATACCATACGTACAATTGAAGGACACTGTAAATAGAGTGAGAGACAGACTGAGAGACAGAAGAGAGTCTAAAACTGAAAGACAAAGAGAGACACCCCAGAGAGACAGAACGAGTGTTCAGAGAAAGGACAGACGAAAGAAGAGGAGAAAGACAAAAAAGGGACAGAGAAAGAGACAGAGACAGACAGAGAGAGAGGGGAGAGGAGGGGAGAGAGAAGGCAGGAGGGGAGCGAGGGAGGGACAGAGGAGGACGGACACCGCAGAGGGACAGAGAGAGACAGAGGCGAGAGAGAGAGAGAGAGAGAGAGGAGGCTGATACTATTGAGGATTAAACACACTCATTATTTTGGCACACCAAACTGATGAACACACAGTGGGCGGAGTCTTGATGAAACAGGGGGTCTTATTAAACACCATACTGACACTATGAAATAATAGTGTGATAAAATCTCACACACACACACACACACACACAAACACACACTTTTTCTTCTCTCTGTCCTGAGTGTAGACGAGGCTGTCCTGAATCAGGTGCTGTTCTTCTCTCCGTTCGATAAACGAGTGTGGCATGCTTTTTTCCTGATATTGTTACTGATGGACGGACCTGTCTTTCTCTCTCCCACACCTTCATAGAGAATCAGCTGCTGAACTTTCACACACGTTTCTCCGACACACACCGGCTTTCAGACAGGTTTAAAAATGATGTTAGATGCATGTACACCTCCCTCCGTATCTGCAGCTGATCACTGTTACCATGGAAACGTCGGTCTTCAAATTAAAGAAACCCTTTATAAAAATATCTGGACATCAGTGAAAGACAGTGGTGGAGTAAGACAGACAGACTAAGAGATAGAGAGAGAGAGTGGCAGAGAGAGCAAGGGAAAGTAAGCAAAGGAGAGAACAAGAATGGATGAAGTGAGACAGGTGAGTTTAGTGGAACGAGTGAAAGTGGACAAGGAGAGTCGGATAGAAAAAGTAAAATGGAGAAAGAGAAAAGAAGTGGACAGGGGAAGCTTTAAGGTGTTTAGCTGCTACATGTAACCTAGCTACGTAACGAGATGTCCTCCAGCACCTTTAAAATTTTTTTATGATTTTACAATCATGTAAAATATCTTAAGCTAAACGTAACACGCTAAAGCTTATTGTTGCTGTGGATTTTAGCTAAATGATTGAATAGTGTCTTTTTGC
This sequence comes from Bagarius yarrelli, assembly GCA_005784505.1. Lineage (NCBI taxonomy): Eukaryota > Metazoa > Chordata > Actinopteri > Siluriformes > Sisoridae > Bagarius > Bagarius yarrelli. The sequence continues at coordinate 3,549 of VCAZ01000392.1, read as the reverse complement.
GCTCACGCTAGAAGTCACTTCTGTTCCTGCAGGTTTAAATAACGCCACCGTTCGCCTGCCCACCACCAGAGAGCGCTGATGGCTATTTTCTGACGCTATAAGTGTATAAAGTGTTTTTTCTCTATGCTAACAACCCAGCCGCTGATGAGAAAATGGCTCACAGGGCGCTAACAGCTGCGCGCGCGAGAGGTGAAAAGACTGACGCACGTGTGTGCTACTTTCTAACATTAGGCTATTAGCATTAGCATGTGCTACTTCCGGCTGAAATATCAAAGAGACTGCAGTTACACATTCGCTGATCACATCGCTAAAATAGGTTAGCTGTACCTAAACTAGCGCCAACAGTGTTTAAGAGAATGTTGTGTTGTTGGGGGTTTGTGTGTAACTGAGTGCGAGTAATTAATTTGTGTGTGTGTGTGTGTGAAAAGCTAACAGTGTCCAAGACGCTTCAGAATATAAAAAGCCAAATAATAAATGCTGCTAATTCTGATGTGATGATAAAACACACACACACACACACCAAACACACACCACACATAATAGATATATATTTTTCTTAAAAATGACATTAGTTTTAGATAATTTCCATATGTGGTGCGTGATTGGTGGTAAGTTAAGTGTGTGTTGTTGTGTGGTTGTGTGTGTGTGTGTGTGTGTGTATTTAAGTGTGTGTTTTTATGTGGTTTTGAAAGTGAGAAGGACTGAGGAAGTGTGTGAGGTGTGGTAAACCAGGGGGCAAAATTGCTGAGTCATCATTTATCTAATTTCTGTGTTTAGGTGTTAAACAGCACAAGCAGTGATTGCCACACCACACATAAACACACACATACTCACACACATACACACACACACACACACAGCGCTACAGTTCAGATGTGGGTTCCTGCTGTAGAAGTGCTCCACTGCTCTGTGTTTCTACCTTCACTCGAACTCCTGATATCATCAACACACACGGCGCGGAAAAACCTCAAATATTCCTGCACTCAAACAACACAAAACATCACAACATCCAGCCGCACAACCCGAACACACATCAACACAAACACACAACAATCAAAGGGAAAAAACGACACCAGAGATTCACTGTCAATTAGCTATAAATAAAAACGCATTCACAATGGAACAAAACCAAAACCCTAAACAAAACCCAAACTACAAAAACAGTCCAGAGTTACAACGAATCTATCCTTCTCTCGCTCATCTAGATCTATTTCTCTTCCTCTCTCGCGCTCTATCAATATCTCTATCTCATCATCTATCATCTTCTCTCGCTCTCTCTTTTATCTCTATTTTCTACTCGGTCTCTCTCTGTTATGCTCTCTCGGTCTATTCTACTTTCTCTCTCTCTTCTATTTTAGATCTGCTTGTCTCTCTCTCTCGCTCCTATATCGTATCCTCTGTCGTCTCTCTCTGTCTCTCTCTCTCCTCTCTTCTGTCTCTATCTCTCTCAATCTCTCATATCTTCTGTCTCTCCTGTTCTCATATCTCGCTCTTCTCTCTGTCTATGTCTCTCTCTGTCGCTGTCTATTATGTCTCTCTCTCTCGCTCTATCTCTCTGTCGCTCTCTGTCTGTCGATATATCTTCCTCCTCTCCTCTCTGTCTCTCTCTCTATCTCTTGTCCCTACTTTCCTCTCTGTCTATCTCTGTCTGTCATTCTCTCGGTCTATATCTATCTGGGGGGTTAAACCACTGATCACTTATGAAGTCTTGAAAAACGAGCAGGTGTGTGAGAGGTGAGAGCGATGATGAGAGATTCACGCAGCTGAATGATCGGTGAAGTGAACGAGAACGTAAGTCAGAGAAATCCTCACACACACACACCAAACACACACACACACACACACACACACACACACCAGTCTGTCTGTAATGGAATTCTCTGATATCATGTGGAACTGAGTTATTAACTGTGTGGAAATCAAGAGCTCCTTCTAGTGGCTGATACAAGACACACTCTTACTTCTCTCTTTTTCTCTCTCTTTCTCTCTCTCTCTTTCTCTTTTCTCTTCTCTCTCTCTGTGTCTTTTCTTCTGTTTCTCTGTTTTCTCTTTTCTCCTGGAGTTAAAGTCACAGTCGTGATGTGCCGTCTCATTAGAGACCTGATCTCCGGTTGGCCTGATGCACCCGAGTGCTGCGCTTTTTAGTTTAATTTTTGTTTAACCACCATTTCTGAATGATTGCTATTTAAAAGGGAATCAAATCAAACAAATAACAGAAAAGCAGGAAAAAGCAGTGAAAATAAAAGTGTAGGTCACCGCAGGTACCAGCAGCTGGCGCAAAACCTGGGAAGTGGAGAACATCACATACTGTATATAGTGTGTGTGTGTGTGTGTGTGTGTGAGAGAGAGAAAGAAAACGGGTCTGAAATCCTGCACAGGTCACTCAACATTAAGATCAGTGTCTCAGGGCATGGTCAGTGTCCCAGGGCGTGGTCAGTGTCTCAGGCATGGTCAGTGTCTCAGGGCGTGGTCAGTGTCTCAGGGCATGGTCAGTGTTCTCAGGGGCGTGGTCAGGTCTCAGGGTGTGGGTCAGTGTCCCAGGGCGGTTGGTAGTTTCAGTGGCATGGTCAGTGTCCAGGGCTGGCAGTGTCCAGGGTCCGAGTGGTCAGTGTCTCGGGCGTGGTCAGTGTTCCAGGGAGGGTCCAGTTGTCACAGGGAAAGGGTCAGTGTTCCCGGGCGAGTGGTCAGGGTGTCCACAGGGACGGGTCAGTAGTGTCTCAGGGTGTGGGGCAGTGTCCCCAGGGCGTGGTAAGTGTATCAGGGTGTGGTCAGTGTCCCCATGGCGTGGCAGTGTCCAGGGCCGTGGTCAGTGTTAGGGGCGTGGCGGGTCAGGTCAAAGGATGACAGTCAGATGGATAATTAGCAAAAAGACATAGACGACAAACAAACACAGACAGACATGTTATCCACAGGCTGTGGGTAGAAGGTAGACAGACAGATGCAGACTGACAGACAAGAACCAGTGAAACACAGACAGACAGGTGAACAGAAGACAGGGATTTGGGATACTCATGGTTCTAAACTTGGTCCTTGTCGTTCTGTGTTTTTTTTTATTAGAGAAATTCTGTAATTCAGCAGCGGAATTCAACTGCAGCAGAAAATCTGATCATTCATCAGCCTCTCGAACCGAGGAACAGCCGAGTGCTGAAGATTCAACGTCTGATTCATCTACTGACCCTGAATCCATGAAGAAGGTCTCCACACAAGCTGCGGATCCACCGACCCAAACTCACCACTCGACTCTCCTCAACCGAAGTCATGTGAAACCACACATCACTGTTCTGTGAGTCCCAGACAGACGTCCGACCGTGATAAAACACTCCGTCTGACGTCTGGCAAACACACACACACGTTTTGTCTGTCTTTTTCCCATGAAGGGACTTTAGGAGGGGGTGACCCACACTTCCACCCCCACCCCACCCCCAGGGCAGCAGCGTTTTTTAAAAACAACGGGTTGCCAGATTGTTTTCATCCTGAGGCTTTAAATTTACACAGGAAAAAATCTCAGTATTCTGAATTATTGATTAAGTCAATACATTTAATTAAAAA
>VCAZ01000383.1:37500-107822 GCA_005784505.1 Bagarius yarrelli | reverse complement strand
TTAGATTTTTCATGTATTTTAAAGTGCTCATGTTCTGTAGAATTAGCGTCACCTCCAGCGCAGGTTGGCGAATCTCTGTAAACTCTTTACGGAAATTCTGCTACAAAATAAAATGCTTTTTGCTGGAGTTTCCTTACTTTTTTCTGCTATTTTTATAACATCTGAAATACTAGTGAACTTGTCTAAACCTATCAGGGTCCTGGACTTTGAACAGACTTTGTCTCGACGTTCTTAACAGTTAATAATTAGTTAAGTATTTTTATTCCTGGTTTGGAAACTCTCTAAGGATGATCAGTTAACCAGGTTCCCAACATTTTTCCATGAGGGCAACAGCACTGTTTCTTTCTTTAATAGGGAAAGTTGTAGCGCAAGTGGTTAAGCTAAGGTTACTGTCACTTGGAAGATTGGGGTTCAACTCCCAGCACCATCTGTATCCAAATAAGAGATCAAAGTAGATAACGATGTCTGCCAAATGCTGTAAATGTCATAGGGTTAGGGTTGGTCTGTAACAAAACTAGGAGGATATGGGGACGTGGTAGTGCAGTGGTCAACTTGTTGGACTACCAACTTGAGGACCAGGGTTCGATTCCCAGGCCCAACAAGCCACCACTGATGGGGCCCTTTAGCAAGGCCCTTAACCTCCAATTGCTCAGTTGTATATAAGGAATATTGTAAGTCGCTCTGGAAAGGGCGTGTAAATGTAAGCTATATCGATCTGCTTTGTGTTGTCAACTACATCTTTCTGATTTTAGGTTCCAAACTGATGCTTGTTTAAATCCTTGAATCTTGACTTACTACCAGACGGATACTTCAGGAGTTGGGCAGATGTTAGCTTGCAGCTTAAGAGCGATAGCCTCTCGACTTGATTGTCCTTGAGTTCGTATCGGTGACGTTATTGATGCCGAGTGGAAGCTACGGAATTTCCCAGTCTGAAAAATGGTTTCATCTCTTTGCGACTTTATTTTTCAGCAGCTGTTCCTGCCCCGGCCTTCAAACTGTAAAAAAAAAAGCCTTGGTGCCCGACGAAAGCCTCTAGCTCAGCTTATTCGCTTCTTACTTTTGTCAGCATCACAGCGTCTGTGAGAACTGGAGGTGATATCAGGTGGGCTTTTGTCAAGCCAGGATCCCTAACAAGGCCCAGACTGTCAGGTTTGATTTATCCAACACCTATATAGAGCTGGCACAGCTCTCGGGTCTGCATCCTGTTTATCTAAGTGTTCGGCCACATGATCCCTCTCTATTTTTCCAGAGGGGAGAACCAGTCAGAAAATAAGATCTTGATCTTCCTACAGGGCTTTTAATCGTGCAGTCGGCTGTCAAAACAGATCAAGAACATCCATTATCAGTCTAAAGATAAACACCATATTAACAGATGCTATATTTATCATGGTCGGGTGCAGGTGTGTTTTTAGCACCTTTTTGAACGTTTTGTTTTTTACCGCCGTCATTGTTTAGACGTTACATTATCGACTCTTACTATCGGGAAAAAAAACAACAGTCGCTAATGCTGAAGCTGATGATGTCCAAGACGTCTAGTGGCAAACCAGGAAGAAAAGAAAGTAATAAGAAAGAAAAAAGGAAAGAAAGGGTTGATGTCGTCGGAGGGTTTTTTTTGTTAGCAATTTATGTTTTGGACCAAAAAACCCATAAACGATAAGACAGGAAATAAAAAAAATGGCACCCGAGGTGAAGGAAGAGAATTTCCTGACTCTCTATTTACTGTCGATTCGCTTCAGCGCATCACCTTCGTTATAGAATTTTAAATGGAATGAAACGAAAGTTTTTGTGGGTTTGTTTTATTTAGCTACGTGAATCGCTCTCTCGCGCGGTGATCATGCGTATCGTTGGCAGAGTTTAATGATAACGCGCCGTGTATAGCATTAATCACTTTTAACTCTTTAGTGTTGCCTCATTAGAAGTTCATGAGCATGAAACGAATCATGTCCAATAAACCTTTGGGAATGTTCTCACAGCTCACATTTTCTTCGCTGATTTTACAGTGTTTTAGCTAGCATGCTAACAGTTTCAAGTTTTAGGCCACACACACACACACACACACACACTCACTCCTATGGGCAATTTAGAATCACCAGTCAATCTAACATACATATTTTGGACTGTGAGAGGAAACCAGAGTAAACCCACACAAGCACAGGAAGAACATACACACTTTACACAGAAAAACCCCTGCAGGGGAATCGAACCTGGTACCTTCTTACTGTGAGGCAACAGTGCTAAACGCTAAGCCATCATGCTGCCCTGACTGAATTCAATAATTTTGAAATATTTCTCAAAAGCTGTCCTAAGTGTTAATTATCTTAGCAATCAACCACACAAGGTTACAAAACGCTAATAACAGTCCGCTGTTCCGCTGCCCCGTGATGAGCCGCGGTGCTCTGGCTCAGGGGGCCGCCCTCTCTGTGGAGCAAGTGTGTCCTGTGACGGGCTGTAATTTGTTTCATACCAAGTAATTAGCCAACCTCAGTGTGAGCTGATCAATAAGATCAGGCAGCTGATGAGAAGCGAATGTCTCGTCTCGACCAGGCGGGAAAATACACGCTAACGATAAAGAAGGAGAGAAAAGAAAAGGAAACTGGAGAAAAAATGACCGAACAATGAAAGAACAGAAAAATTAAGACTGATGGAATTAGAAGTAGTAAGAATGGCAGACAGACAGACAGACAGAGAGAAAGACAGAAAGTCCTCTTGGTGTATTTGCTCGTCCCCATGTCTCCACAGAGCCGTAAAGACACCGCGTGTAAATATCCCTTAAACAGCCGTGGGGTGGGGGGTCTGTGAGAAGGCGGGATAACATTACCCCAGACCAATCAGGTTTGGTTTAATTGAGACGCCTCAATCCATTCGGCGATATTTGCCGCTACAACGATTGTTTTCAAGAGCGAAAGCTACGATTTTAAATCCTCTCCAAATGACTTGATGAAATTGCAGCAGGAAAATCCGAGCAAATGGACGGCGTTGATTAGGGGACAGACGCAGACAATGACAACGCTAATCAGGAAATGGATGCGTCTGCATTCCTCCGCTGAGTGATTTCGTTCAGCGAGCACAATTCGCTAAACATCGAGAGAAATACATTTAATCCATTTTCATTTGTTTTCTAACAACATTTCAGTTCAGCTTAAAGTTTAACTTTTCTTATCATCGACTTTCCTTTTATGGTCAAGGTTTTTCCGTGTGCTTATAACCACGCCCATTTTTAGAACTGTTCGCTCTGTAGGTGGCGCTGTGCTGAGAGTGGCAGATTTACAAAACAGGGTTAAGAAAAGGAGGAGGAAGAAAAAAGAGACAGAAAGAAAGAAAGAAAGAAAGAAAGAAAAGAAAGACAGAAAGAAAGAAAGACAGAAAGAAAGACAGAAATAAAGAAGAAAGAAAAAAAGGAAAGAAAGAAAGAAACAAAGAAAGAAGAAAACAAGAAAAATAACCAAAGAAAGACAAAAATTAAATAGAGAAATAAATAAATAATTAACTGAAGAATGAAATAAGGAAATGAATCTCAAAAAGTAAGACAAAAAGAAAGAAAGAAAGAAAGAAAGAAAGAAAGAAAGAGAGAAAATAGAACGTTTCAGATTAGAATTATTAAAAATTATACTTTCCCTCTTACACACTTAAATATCGCTTTCAGCTCGACTGGTGTGTGTCAGTGAGCTCAGCTGCTTGACAGACGTTAATCCCCAGTGTAGACAGACAGATGAGTGCGAGGGACGGTGTCTGTGGTCCATGTGCTGCGAGGCTGATAAGAGACGTCGTCATTGGTCATGTGATGAGACGTGTCAGTGTGTAACTGCCGGAATTCCTTCCTGCTCCTCACAACCCACCATGATGTCAGATTAAGTGGAATCTGACAGTCTGTCTCCGGATTATGACATGTCAGATGCTGAGATTCGACCTACGCCAGGCTGTCTCACGCAGACAGGACAACGTCTCCCACACGGACACCACATCCAAAAATAAAAATGCATGCAAACGTTAAAGACGATCAGTGAAGCATCCAAATCCGTTTTCATCTGCAGGTGATTAGCATTATCCTAAAGACTCAGCAGTAACATCATCTTGCTTATTATGGGATGTTCATTCCAGATAATCAGTGTTTTCCTGACACGCTATTGGGAATAAAGGCGGCGCTGCGACATTTCCTAAAATCTGTGAATCCGGTTTGAACCTGATCGCCTGCTGTTCCTTTCACAGTCTCACTCCTTCATCTCCATCATCTCCTTCATCCCCATTATCTCCTTTATCTATATTATCTCCTTCATCTCCATCATCTCCATCACTCAGCCAGTGCGGTTCGAACAGCAGTCATGTGATCTCCTGTATTCGTGTTCACTCCACGCCTTTAGCATCATGCTAATTTCCTTTTCTCTCTCTCTCTCTCTCTCTCTCTCTCTCTCTCTTTCCCGAAGGCACAAAGACTTCGAGAGTCTTAAATCCCATTCGCTCTTAACTTGAAGACCAATGACCTCGTGTTAATTAGCTCTACCTTGTTCCTAATTAGCTGTAAATAATTTTATTTGAAGAAAAGAAAGAAAAAGAAAGAAAAAAGGCTGGGTTTGGTTTTTTCTTTTCTTTTAGTTTTATAAGGTTTTAGCACCAGTTCCTGAATAAATCCCCCTCTCTGTAAAGGTGTGCAGATGAACGATCTCGCATGATTCAGGATTGCAATCTTACTTGTCTTTTTTTTAATTTCCAGTTTGCCACTTTTCATCAACTAGCTAACACATCTCACCGTCCCTCCGTCCACACCGCGCTCATTGATTCTGATCTGTTGTTTGGTGATTGTGATGTTTGATACACCAGTGAACGACAGAACGAGTCTCATACTACATGAGCTTCCTCCAATTTCAGTGATTTAAGAACAGAGACAGGAAGTTCGTTATGGGGTTGTTCTGATGGGACAGGTATCCGATTGTGAAAAGACCATAAGACGGACATAAATCCGATCTCACAAATCACTTCAGGAGGTGATCTGTGACTATGGACGTTCTAAATACATCCATCAGTTTAAACCACATACGTCAGTGCTTGTCTCCTGATGTCACTCACTTTAGCACCTGTTGGACGGTATATCCTGACGGAGGTGAGTTTTGCCCGGATTTTAGAGTTAGTTTTTTTGGAAAAGTCGGAAGTCAGGAACTGGAGCTGCATTGAGACACATTGGGACGCCCAACCTTTGGCCTGAAGATCATGTCAAATCTGTCTAATCGAAACGCTTGGATATTTGATTCCAGGTTTATCATCGAGAACATCTACTGGCCGGCGTTGCTGTAAATACGTTTACATTTACAGCATTGAAAAGATGTTCTTATCCAGAGCGAGTTACTATTATCTCTCCTACACAACTGAACAATTGGGGGTTGAGGGCCTTGATGTAGGAGGCACTTCTCAGTTCCAGATCCTTTATTCCATGTGCTGTGTTTGTTCTGATGCAGCAGGAAAAAAACCTGACTGAACATTAAGATTTCAATTTAGGTGAGAAAAAATCAAGCACAGGAAATAAAATCCAGCTTTGAGATGTGTGATGCTGTAGTAACGCATGAAGAGTGAAAGTCGGGGTTCGACTGTGAGGTAATTCGTCATGGCGGAAGCGTGTGTGTGTGTAAGTAAGTCGGATGCAAATATTTGTTCTTGGCTCTAACTGCAGAACCTCAGGCGTGAGCTACGCTCGACTTGCTAAGAGACTGGAGAGCATCACGTCTCAGACGCGAGACATTTCAGCCACTCCGGCGACGCAGACGGAACGTCCCATTTCACGCAAGATTAAACTCAGACTTCTGTTTCTTAAGATTCATCAGAGGGGGTTGTGATGCCTCCTGGCTTCCTGTTATTTACTTTATTTCCTCTCGATATAACAGTATATCACCTTTCCGTCATATTAACCGGGAGAAGCCTTCAGAGCATCGACATGTTTCACTATCCTTTTGGTTGCATAATTTGTTCTCTCGAAGCGCCGGTCTTTATGCTAATTATGCAAATTAGCCCTAAAGTCATTAACATTAATCCACTTAAAGAACTCATTTGCATATAGTCAGCTACTCAGAAAGTTTGTCGGAAATTACAGCAGGAATATATATTTTTTCTCAACCGTGTCGAATAATCGTTTTATTGCCATCACAACAACAACAACGACTAAAGACCTACATCAGAGCTTTAATACGAATAAAAACTTCATGAATTTAATAATTATTCTCATGTTCTGTGAGTAAAAACACGCAGAGCACTAAAGTCGTAAATAAAAACTGGTTTTTTTCCAGATATAGCAGTGCGTTAACTTACGAGTTTATTTTATTCTGTGACGGAGCTCCTAACTCAAATTACTCAGATGTCAAATCAATTTTTACCACTGAAATGAATTGAATTGCCATTAATTTGTTTCAGGTTCCCCCAAAAAATATTTTTTAATGAGAAAAATAAACTTATAAATATATTGAATATTGTATAAAAACACTACAATAGGATGTACTGGAATAAACCGGTTTTATTAAGTATAATGTACAGCGTTTACCTTGGAGATCAGACGACTCCACTTGCTAACGTGAAGGTCTGACTAGTTTTCAAGTGAGACACGGAGAGTCCCCTTTTAGATAGTGCTCCTGATCTCAGTTTATCATCTGTATTAAAGACACCTGGAAGCCATGTTTTTGTTGTTATTCTGTTTCTCATCGTCGGAATAAACCACCATTAAAATTATAGACTAATTATATTCTTTGTTATCCTATTCAAATATTTTTTTCCTCACTGTAGAAGACATCTTATCATATATCTGTAACCTTTCAACCTCTTTACATTCAGTTATGCATGAGTTTAATCATTATTAATAATGTAGCAGCTACACAGAAGCTAATTGAGGGCTGTAGGTCTGGAGTCACCTGGGAGCTGGACCTGGGGCTGTGACCTGCGATGTACTGCAACGAATGTATAAGTAATGAGTGATTACCGTACAGATCCTGGGAATTATTTCATTTTCAACATGGTCGTGGAGACCAATGACGTTTCTCGGAAGAAAATGCTATAAGGGCGAATGTTCAGTGGAACATTTTTTTACTAAAAGTTGCTCTCGTTCTCGTTATTAAAGCCAAAACAAAACTTAAGCACCGTTGAACAGACTAACCCTAACGTTTATGCTTATACCTTCGTACTTCGTTTGGCTTTTTAAAAATGGCGCCTCTGAAAATGCTGTCTAGGGTGACTCTCCACCCACTGACATCGGTTCCCACTCGAGATCAGCAAGCTTTTAGGGCCGGTTCAGAGCCGGGATCTTTGCACTGACCCAGGAATTTTTTCGGCAAGAATGCACAGCCCGGGTTCCAACTTTACAAGAGTTTTGGATTTCATGTTTTGGATGTCAGAACTGGAACACAATGTAGTGTTCCACCATTGACGTCAGTGTTCCACCATTGACGTCATTGACTTACTATTTCGGAGTTCACTGAGAGGCTTTTCTGCTCAGCGCAGTAGCAATGAGTGGTTATCTAAGTTAATTATCCTGTCAGCTCGAACCACGGCATCAACATGTTCGTGGAATCGCTTGTTATTTCTTTTTTAAGCCCTGTGAAAAATGATTTTTCAACTTGTTGCCCTGGTATTTATTATTCCCTCATATCATTTTTTTTCTCTCACCACTGCAATTATTGTCAAATGACCTTAACTTGGACGACTGTTAAAAATGATGCTTTTCGAAATACAGTCTGTAGTGGAATCTCCGCCCACTGACGTCATATGTTTTATGTTTATTACGTTTAGACTTTTGCCATTTCTAGCAGACATTTTTATACACACATACTTACATTAATCTCATTTATCCAACTGAGATTGGTGGTACTGAGAATTCAACCAACAATATCCTGGTCAACAAGTCAACATCTGAACAACAGAGATAGTAATTGTAAATGCCTTTATTTTGTCGCATTTACTTTTTTACAGTACAGTGAAATTCCTTTTTTGCATATCTTAGTAAGTTGGTGGTCAGAGCGCAGGGTCAGCTATGATACAGCGCCACCTGGAGCAGGGAGGGTTAAGGGTTTTGCTCAAGGACCCAACAGAGGTTGGCTTGCCGGTGTGGGGCTTGAACCCAGGTGTTTCAACAGTTGGCGTTGGTGGGGCTTGAACACAGGTCCTCCTGGTCTCCAGATCAGCAACTTAACCATTTGAGCCACCGCTGGTTTGAGACCAGCAGGGTTTAAAGCCAGTCTGAATCCAGGATCTGGGCAGCATCTTTGGATTCATTTTTACATGGAAAAGTTCAGACATGTTCCTAATTGAGCTCCGGTGGAAACCCAGTGTAGATGTTTTGTTTGTTTGCAGCGCATTTATGTAAACTATAAGGATCCTCCAACCCCGAAACCAGCAACCAGCAATGTTTATTCAGATCTTTGAGATTTATTTCCTTTCAAATTGTTGTGCTTTTATGTGACTTTCTTACTCTATCTCTCTCTTTCTATCTCTCTCTCTTTCTATATCTCTCTCTTTGTCTCTTTTTAATTTTCTTTCTCTCTCTCTTTTTATTTATCTTTCTTTTTTTCTTTCTCTCTCTCACTCTCATGCAAGAACACACCTGTCTCTGTCTGTCTGTCTCTCTGTCTCTGTCTCTGTCTCTCTCTTTTCCTCTTTCTTATTCTTTCTTTCTTTTTTTCACTCTCATGCAAGAACACACACTCTCTCTTTTCCTCTCTTTTTCTACCAACCAGAACATACAAAAACATTTTTATTTTTAACTAAATCTTTAATTTCCCAGTGTTTAATAAGACGTACTGTATCAAGAAGGAAAACAAAAGGCAGCCGAGACGCTCAGGAACGAATCCACCATAATGACACTAAACTGCCGGTCAGACAGGAAGCAAATGACAGCAATCAGTTGCCTTTATTTTATTTGCCCATTTCCCGGCGTTCAGTTGGAACCTTTTCATCAGGAATTTCTCGGTGCTGTAATTATAGCTCATCGACTCAAACGGCTGATTTAAACCAAAGATCTATTACAGACCCGAAACTGTGCAAATGTTAGTTTCTGAATAACACCAATAATTACTGAAGATTCAATTTCCTCAGCATTTAATAGAAAACCTGACCTAAAATAAGTGGACCAGAAATTTCCCACTTTTTGCATAGCAAGCTGTTTTTTTAAACAAGAGGTTCCGGTGGTAAAGGTTCTGCAGAACGATTCTCGGTTTCTTATACAATCATTTTAAAGGGTGCGGCTAGGAATCCATTCTCAGCGGTGAAATTATGACTGTAATTTAGATGATTGTACAATTATAAGGCCAAATATCTTTTCGGATTCATTAAAAAAAATCATCACCTAATGTCCAACTGCATAGAGAGAGAGAGAGAGAGAGAGAGAGAGAGAGAGAGAAAGAGACAGAGAGAGAGAGAGACTGAGAGAGAGAGAGAGAGAGAAAGAGACAGAGAGAGAGAAAAAGAGACCGAGAGAAAGACAGAAATAGTGCGAGAGAGAGAGAGAGAGGAAGGGAGTGAAAAAGACAGAGGAAGAGAAAGAGAGCGCAACGATGTGTGTTCTTATATAAAAGTAAGGCAGCGTGTGTTGGTGTGTGTGAGCAGTGTGTTCTTGTATGAGAGTAAGGCAGTGTGGGTGTGTGTGTGTGTGTTTGTGTTGTGCGTGCAGAACTACATGGCTGTTTGAAATGATAAAGAAGCTGCTGCTGATAGATAACCTCCCGATCAGTGTGAGCTTCCAGTTGCTGAAGGGAAAAAAACCAGCAGAGCCTCAAATCCACCGCTTTTATTCATTATTTTCTGTTCTTTATTATTTTTTCTTTCTCCACAGTGTGAAAACTGAACATCTACTTATTCAGCTCAGAATGTAGTCGACCTTTAAAGCCGGGCTGTTTGTTCATGCATTTGTTTATTTCACTGCTGGGCTGTGCAGCACACACACACACACACACACACACTTTCTTTTTTGATAAGTTCTTCTCTGATGAAGCAAGTGGTGCATCTACTCAGCCAAACAAAAAAAGCTAAAATTATACAGTTTCAGCGCTTGACACTGTTCTGGTTTCTCTAAAATGAATTATTCGCTGAAAGATTCTACAAGTGCGCTGGATATCAAACCAAACCCAAAAACAGTCTGTTGGTTCTGTTTGATTTCAGTTATATAAGATAAGACGTGTCCAGACAATATAAGATAAAATATCACAAGATAAGACAAGACAAAACAGTAACAAATACATCAAAAGGAGACAAGATAAAACAAGATACAGCAAGAAGCAAGAACGAGAACTAGGATAAGCTCAATAAGATAAGATAAGATAAGATAAGATAAGATAAGATAAGATAAGATAAGATAAGATAAGATAAGAGGTGGGATAAGATAAGATAAGATGAGGTGGGATAAGAGGGGTAGATAAGATACGATAGATAAGATAAGATAAGATAAGATAAGATAAGATAAGATAAGATAAGATAAGATAAGATAAGATAAGATAAGTAAGAGATAAGATAAGAAGATAAGATAAGATAAGATAATAAGATAATAAGATAAGATAAGATAGATAGATAAGATAAGATAAGATAAGATAATAAGATAAGATAATAGATAAAGATAAGATAAGATAAGATAAGATAAGATAAGAGAGGTTGGATAAGGATGAGGTGGGATGGATAGGAGGGGATAGATGAGGTGAGGATAAGAATAAGAACTAGGATAAGGATAAGATAAGATAAGATAAGATGGATAAGGTGGGATAGATAAGATAGTAGATAAGATAAGATAAGATAAGATAGGATAAGATAAGATAAGATAAGATAAGATAAGATAAGGATGAGGTGGGATAAGATGAGGGGATAAGAGGGATAATAAGATGAGGTGGGGATAAGATAAGATAAGATAAGATAGGATGAGGTGGGATAGGATGAGGTGGGATAAGATGAGTGGGAGATGGGTATAAGATAAGATAATAAGATAAGATAAGATAAGATAAGATGAGGTGGGATGAAGGTGGGATAAGTGAGGTGGATAAGGAGGTGGGAGGTGGTGAGGTGGGATAAGAAAGAACTAGGATTAAAATAAGATAAGATAAGATAAGATAAGATAAGATAGATAAGATAAGATAAGATAAGGATGAAGAAAGATAAGATAAGATAAGATAAGATAAGATAGGATGAGGTGGGATAAGATGAGGTGGGATAAGAAAGATAAGATAAGATAAGATGAGGTGGGATAAGATGAGGTGGGAAAGCGGTGGGATAAGATGAGATGGGGGATAAGAGATAAGATAAGATAAGATAAGAAGATAGATAAGATAAGATAGGATGAGGTGGATAAGATGAGGTGGGATAAGATAAGATAAGGTGGGATAAGATAAGATAAGATAAGATAAGATAAGATAAGATAAGATAAGATAAGATAAGATAAGATAAGATGAGGTGGGATAAGATGAGGTGGGATAAGATGAGGTGGGATAAAGGTGGGTAAGATAAGATAATAAGATAAGATAAGATAAGATAAGATAAGATAATAAGAAGATGATAAGCTAGATAAGCAGGATAAAGAAGATAAGATAAATGGGTGGGATAGACAGGGTGGTAGATGGGATAAGGATAAGATAATAAGATAAGATAAGTAAGATACAAGAGGTATAGATAATAGAGTAAGATAAGATAAGATAAGATAAGATACGATTAAAACAGCTGAATAAAAGACAAGATGAGATAACACACCATAAAAAAGGATAAGATAAAAAAAGACAACATGAGGTAAGATAAGATCAGGAGATATCAAATGAAATCACGCCGTTTAAGAAGGGACAATTACAGTCAGGGGACAAATAATATATAACACTGCCTGTGCATAATTCACATTATTAAATGTTGAAACAATCAACTTCGTACTCAAATATGGGTATA
Organism: Bagarius yarrelli; assembly: GCA_005784505.1. Taxonomy (NCBI): domain Eukaryota; kingdom Metazoa; phylum Chordata; class Actinopteri; order Siluriformes; family Sisoridae; genus Bagarius; species Bagarius yarrelli. Next base: position 95,945 of record VCAZ01000383.1, on the reverse strand, counting down.
AAAAGTATTTTTAAAAAAACTTTGTGCAATAATTAGCATGTTGTTGCACAGCCGTTGTTCTTGGCACATTCCGTGTGCATGTGTACAAGAGTCGCTTTTCTGCAGGACAGTAGACGGATTTCATTGTGGTTTAAAGTCAACATGTTTTTCTTCTCCGATCATTTTCACTTCTCCAAATTTACACACTTCACTTTGATGGATTCGCAATTTCCTCTATAAAATCTCAGCGGAATTCCTGTCAGGAGACGTAGGAAGTCGTGAAGGACCTTCCTGAGATCTCGCGGCTGAGTTGTTGCTTTACTGGAAATGTTTATCTTCATCTATCTATCTATCTATCTATCTATCTTGGCTCAATTTTTGCCCAATGAGACAATTTCTTTAATGCATCCTGGTCCATTTTTTTCGGTTCTGTTGATATCGATGCTCCCACCACCGCGTCCAAAGAGATCTACTGTTGTTCTGCCTGTGCACTGTATCTTCCTCTGGCTCTGGTTTCTAAAGAACAATAACGTTGCTTGCATAACTCTACATTTGCTAGCTAAACAGCCCACTAGCATTTCCATACAAATTACCGTGTGCCAGCTTGTCCATACTGTCTGACTGATTTTACTCCCTCCCCATTTTTTTGATGAACATACATTTTTGGGCCATAAAAAACCTCTCCACTGAGACCAGACCCCCAGACCCCTCTAGTAGCTGCAAAGTCCATGCATAAATTTCTAGTGACGCCCCTGCATCACACAACGGGTAATGTGCGAAACATAATGTGGTCATGCACAAAAAAGAACACGTTGCAGGTTTAGACAGGCAAAAAAGAGGGGTTTTTTTCCGACCACTGGGGAGCGTTAAAAAAAAAAAGCTGACAAAGAACATTGGGGCGAATGAAGAAGCATGCAGCAGCCGATCGTAAACCTGCAGGAGGAGAATATTCCAAGCTTTCATACGTATGTAAAGCAGATTTCTCCAGTAAACAAATGGCTGCTGTTTCCTCATTAAATTATCTACCCTTACTGGACACTTTATTAGGAACACAATAATCCAAGATGGTGCAGGACCTGCAGTTGTATCACTCATAGCATTGAAATTCGAGGTGTTTCCTCAAAGTCTTGCTGTGAATCTTCTGTTATATCATGTCCCAGAGATGGATATTGGGTACTGGGTATAAATCAGGCACATTCATGCTGAAGGTAATCATAATAATTTTGTCCCTAACAGAATATATGCAGTTAGCAATAATATTCAGATGCGAAAGGTGTTTAGATGATTTAAGGGCTTAACATGCAACAAAAACATTCTTCACATCATTCCACCATGCTATCAATGGATGGATTTGAGATGCCGATGCCAGATTCTGCCCGTGCAGCAGAAATCTGATTCATCAGATTGATCAAAGGTGTTTAAGCTTCACTTGTAAAACCTTGGTGTGTTCTAAGATTCCTGTTCTTGGCTGAACCAAAAGTGTCCTGCTTTTGGGTTCAATGTAATTAGTCAAGACTTTTAAGGGTGGAACAGGCGAGTCTTGTGGTGGATCATGTCAAACGCAGCTAAGGGGTCCAGAAGGATGACGAGATGACAGTTTGGATGATCTGGCAGCATGCAGCTTTTCAGCGTCGTCCAAAAAGGCGGTTTCTGTAGAGTTTCCGGCTTCGAAGCCAGACTAGATAAGATCTTAAAGGTTGCTAGTTGATGAGATGAGATAATGTAGCGTAAGATCATATGAGATAAGACGACGGTGGATAAAATGCTACGAGATAATACAAGATAATACAATGTGACATAAGGTAAAGTAAAATAATGTGAGATGATGTAATATAAGATACAACGGGAGCTTAGACCTTTAAAAAACAACATAAAGCAAGATAAGACAACAATATGATTATAATTAAACAAAAACGGAAGAAGTAATAACCTTTTTTGAAAACTTAAATTAAAAATAAAAGGAATTAAAATCAAACTTAAAACAAAAAATTGAAATAAAAATTTAAAAAGCATGGTAGAATCTGTGTTCATTTATTTACAAATGGCACACACACTCAGACGTTCCACATGCTCCAGCATCTCACCACATACCGCACGTGGAGGCTCCTTCCGAGCCTCAGATGGACCTTTTTTTGTGATTTCATGCTGGAGTTTAAGTATCAGGTGCTAAGAAGGCTCTGCTGATGTAATGAGTAGAGAAACATGGCGGGTGAACGCCCTCGTGTTAGAGGTGACGTCTCTATTACTTTAGTTTGTTTATGTTTTGACAGACTGGGTGAGTGTTCACGCTTACGGACAATCAATTTAAGCTGCTTTTTACAGGAGATTATCTGTAGCTTCATTCCGAACTATTCACCGCTCTCAGTGTGGAATAAATAAAAAATAACTACAAATGTCGCATTCACAGCGATTTTTTCCACTAAAGCCCGAGATTTTGGTTGCCATTGCCTTCATATCTACTCATATATGCCCTATGTTTTAATGCTACTTTCTAGTTCCTCTTGGATTTTCCTTGTAGACCAAGTAGCGAGGAGAGGAGGAGTTAGCGTTTTTCCATCTTCTGTCAACCAATAACAAACTGACATATTTAATCATTGTTCATTTGCTTCAACAACTTTTCAAAACTGCGGTCTATAGTGGAAGCTTCGCCTGCGTTTGTAATGGGTTTCCATTCAAGGTTTCAGGATCTGGGCAACAGCACAGGATTTTTGATTTCTGATATAAAAAAAAAAAATTAAACAGCATCAGATTCCAACATTTTATAAATTATTTCTAAAATTTTATAAATATAAATTACTTGCTTATAAAAAAACATTCTTAAGTAACAACATTCCACCTCACACGTCTTAATGACATTCCAGAAATGGCTTCAGGTCCCGATTATAAATGAGGTTAACGTAATTCTGAGGTTTAGCGAACGCCGTGTTGGAAGAAGCAGCTTGTTATTAAAAAACGAAAACGATACGTTCAAGGTTGAAACCGCCGTCTATTCAGTGCGATCAGAAAGATAAAGTTCTCATTTTCTCTCTTTTTTTTGTACAGGTTCAGAAATGAGAACGATCTGATCAAACCTTGGCGGTAAACGGAAAAGGACGTAATTTACTGTCTGGAAGAGTCGCTGTGAAATGAGTCAATTTTCTGGGCATTCAGCAAACCCGAGTCGCAATTTACACAAGCGGTATAAAAAGTCTTCAAAATGATTACCACTTAATAGCCTCAGTTTTTATACGTATAATATTCTTGGTTTAGCCACGTCTGTCTTCTGCTTGTCCGGTTCAGAGACAGTCTTTATTTATTTATTTATTAGTTATTTATAATACGTCAATTTTGTAAATCTTCCCTCAAACACTGACCTACTTTAAAATAAAATCTGCACAGGCGGCAAAACTGTCAGACAACTTAGCCAGTGGAAAATGTTCCCTCAGCATCTTTTAGAGAGATGACACAGGTTCTGGAAAAAGACTTTGCTTTGTGTATAAGTACTAAGGTAAGGTTTTATCTTCTTCTATTTATATATAAAAAAAAAGAAATGATTAATTCATGGAGACAGGGTCAAGAGGAGTCCTTCAGCAAGGAGCTTCGTTTAATGGCTCTCCATCCGAAATTCACTCAGCAAAACTCCGACAGTAAAAGGAAATTCAGTCCGTGGCCCAGATTTATACAGCGTCGAAAATAAAAAAAAAAAGGGGAAAATCTGCAATGTGAGCGCTTTCATTCGGCTCGTTAGTCTGGGACGTGAAGGTCAGCAGAAGGTCACCGTTTATACAATATTTCAGTTATATAATTAACGCTGATTTCCGTACCGTCCTCTGACACAAAGCCATACAAGTTCAATTCTATTTTATTATATATTAATATTTTTTGTTTATTATATATTTTTATTATTTTATTATATATTTATTAGATAGTGGTCGAGCATGAGAACTGCAACTAGCTTTAATACATAAAGCCCATTGGGGCAAGAATCACTGTCCTAATTCTCATTTCATAACAATCATTCCATTAATAATACAGGATAATATAAGCTACAACGTGAGTTTAGACTTAGACTAAATCAAAAAATTAACTGCACTGTTGTTAAAGGTGTCTTTGGTAAAGGAACAAAACAAACAAGTGAAAATAAAGAATGTAGAAATAATTCTAACAATTTTGTCTGGTTTAAGCAGAACTCAACTGGGAGACTTAAACCAGAACTCAAATAAAGTATTTCAATTAGTCATTTATCAGTGGATCTGTTATTACAAAACCGATATCCAATATTCAAAAGGGTTGACTTTTGGGTAAAATATAAGTAAATCTGATTATCGGTCGAGCTTTAATTTCTACAAACAAAGGCAACATTTACGTTTATATTTACGGCATTTGACCAGAGACTCTTTTCCGGAGCAAGTTTCATCGTATTTTTTCTCGTCCAGCTGAGCAGTTGAGAGTTAGGGGCCTTTTTTAAGGGGCCCAGCAATGAAAGCTTGGTGGTGCAGGGAATTAAACCTATGATCTTTAGTAGTCTAACACCTTAACCCGGGAGGTCCAATCTCAGTCCTGCAGAGTTTAGCTCCATCCTTAATCAAACACACCCGAACCAACTAATCAGGATCTTCAGGATCTTAAAACTTAGAGGTTGGTGTGTTAAGCTAAGTTGGAGCTGAACTCTACAGGGCACCCTGACCCTCCAGGACCGTGTTTGGACACCCCAGCTTTAACCACTGGGCCACCATTTTCCATGTTAATGCAGACCAAAGAGTTTTCTATGATTCCTACACAAAAGCTTAGGAAAGATGGGGGGTTTTTTAGCTGGACAAACTAGTTGTATGTGTTTTACATGTGGTTTGGATAGTAATTTTCTGATTACCTGGCAACTCTGATTAATAAAATATGAGTTTGGGGGTTTTTTTGACAGACACATCTGCTGGTGATTAATGAAACAAGAATAAGACTATAGAGTCTTAAGTGAAGTGTGTCGATTTGTTATTATTAATGTCATCCCGCATCACCAAAAATCTATAATCTTGAGTCTATAGATGCTGCGTCTTATGCACGAGTTATCTAATGTAATCATTTAGAAGCCTGAAGAACTCTAATTAATCATGTCACAACAATCATGTAAGCAAATCAATGAATGCGGCTTTGCTCCAGTCGCACAATTTGCTTGATGTAATTCATATTTATTATTAAAACTTATTCATCATTAAAGTGTCACAGTCATGTAATACATCACAGAGGTTCTGCGTCAGCGGGTCTGCCAGCAGACCTGGAATCGGCTCCGGTTTCTGGTTGCCTGATCAGTACGATTTGTACAGTTTTAACTAAACGGTGACTCAAAGTTGAGTTAAAAAACAACACAAACAGCTCGGTAATGAATAGCCACATAACTCACACATATGTATAATTACGGCCTTGAGCAAAACCTGAGCAGGTCTTTGTCCCTCTTCACTTTAGGGTTGGAGCGCTAAACATTTCCGCGCTATGCTACATCGATTTTGTTTCAGAGTCTGCGGTGCTGTAGCAGCAGTTTACTTGTCACTGCAAATATCAAGCAATCACTACTTCAAAGGTCAATGTTTTATGGAATGCTTAACATGTCAGAGAGATTACAGTGGCATTTCCAATGCCGTGGCAAAAAGCCCATCGAGTCCAGCTCTCAGTCTACAAGTCATGCAGAAAAAATGCAAATGCTCCTATTGAGTAATGCGACTCCTCAGAATACCGGTAGCCTGCATAGGTCTGTAAGCAGCGGCTGGTGACCATAAATTAACATGTGTAATCACGGGGTTATGATATCAGAGCTTTAAAACATCACAGAGATCAAACATCCATCGTCAAAGGTCCAGAGATTTGCGTTTTATGCTTGGGGGGAAGTGGTAGCTTAAGGGTTGGTTGGCGTGTTGAATTGCTGATTAGAAGAGCATAATCTCGATTGCCAGGACCACCAAGGTTCCACCGCTGGGCCCTTAAGCCCAACTGCTTACTTTTGGGTGTGTTACCTAGTATAGTTGAATGTTGGTTCTTGTGCTAAAGTTCAGCAGCTCTAAATTGACTCTAAACCACTAAAATTCTGTGTGAGTTTATTCAACAGGGGGGAAAAAAACAGGTGAAAGAGTCCCAAATGTAGATTGGATCCTACTAAATCAGACTCGGGTTCAAAATGTCCCATGTAGTCATTTTTATGTTAGTGGAAGAATGAAACTTTGTCACTTACACTTTACAGCACAGTGAAATTTGTTTCTTTGCATACCCTATTGTAAAAGGTTGGGGGGTCAGTGCACAGGGTCAGATATGATACAGTGTCCCTGGAGCAGGACCGGTTGAGGGCTCGAAACCAAGTCTTCCTGGTCTTCCAGTCAACAACTTAGCACCCCTAAGATTAGCCAGGGTTGCCAGGTTTTGTCTCAAAAGCAGACAAAACATTTACATTTTTGGGATTTGGCGGATGCCCTTATTCGGAGGGACTTACATTTATCTCATTTATACAACGGAGAAGTTTGAAGGTTATGAGTCCCTGCTCAGGGGCCCCATTGCAGCAGTGGCGGATGGTGGTACTGGAAATCGAACCCACTGTGCTAGAACCACTCAACACAAAAAAACTGGTTCAGGAGTTCCGCTAAAAAAAATGTTTAACTTTTGCATAAAAATGTAGTAACTGTGATTTGCAATTATTTCTAGCATACGGACGCCGTTACTCTCCTCTTCAACCCCCTTTTTGCAATATAGTTGAGATATAAAACGGTTCTGTACACTCATCGCTACACTGTCCTGGCTTTTACTTTGCATTTGTTTGCAAAACGAAGTAGAATTGAAATATTTTTGAAGACTTGAACGAGGGCGTCATGAGGCCTTTCTGACAGAAGAAAACCCAGACGGTAGACATTGTGCTTTACAAAATCTCAGCGTCAATAATAAGATTCATGAATTGGAAAAGGAGCGAACAGAGTTGAGTCACTACACTCGACCTCCAAACTCACACTTCTTGCTAGTCTTTAAAATCTCATTTCTACTGATTAAAAGTGAGACACAAAAGATCCAGCGTGTGATAAAAGGTCCACAGTTTCGCCTGCTGCTGCTCGGCTAGCAATGCCGATCTAGTAAATGAGACATTCCCAGCAGGGGGTTTCGGTGCTTTCGCTCGAGGTTTCTCCTATAAGCGCATTCGCTCATGATCTCCCGCAGAATAATTGGATGGAGGGAAGAAATAACAATGACTCGACTGACCAGGACGGCTGGAACCCGAGCAGAATGTTCACACTTATAACCAGCGGGTGCTAATGATCTGCATGTGATGGTTAAAGAGCTAAAGGACGTAGGAGTCAAGTGTGACTATACTGAACTGACGTATTATTACGTGGGCCGATTAACATACGGTTTGTAAATGAATTTGAAACCAATTGAAAGAAAAACTATTAAAAATGGAAAACAAACTAGAAGTCATAATTAAACTCCTTATCAGTCACTGCGTGAGGCGATATCTGTCGGGTCGCTCGCTAGCTGAGTGTGAAGGACTTTTGAAGTGCAAAGCTCATAGAGATTGTTTTGAATCACATAATCAGACAAAAAGATTTTAGTCAAAGTTAATCACATCATTGGATTTCTCCTATTTCAGTAATAAGTGGTAAAGGTGTTAAACTTCACATTCCCAGCATCACCAAACTACCATTACTGGGCCCCTGAGCAAGGTCCTTATCCTTCAGCTGCTCAAATGGATAAAAATAAAATAAATGTAAGTTGCTCCGAATAAAAGGCATCAGGATAAATGCTAATAACGTAAATAAAACGCATGTGGAACCCGAAATCCCAACGTTCCAAGCAAGATCCAGTTTAGATCAGTTCATCTGTGACATAACTTAGGTTTTAAGTAAAAAAGAAATTAAAAAAGCAACTATAAAAGCAAACAGGTTCACTTTTCCTGTAAAATCAAGCAATCTTCTGAATCTTTAGCCACTTCTCCAAAGCCAAGTTCCTATTTCGAATGTGCCATACAATTTCTCCAGAATGTCCTCATTCTCCTTCCAGATTCATACGTCTCCACTATAAGCCACTCATGAGGCATTAAATGATCTAAGCCGATTCTTCTCAAAGTCCAACGTTCTTGCCAAGCTCCTTGTACTACAAAAAGAAATGCTGTTAGATAATTACTCCAGCCTCTACACAAAGTACTGTCTGAGGTTTAAGTAGGGATGTAAAATATCTCTCTAAAAACTCTGAGCTTCAGCTTTACTACTACAGTGACAATCCTACTGCTTCCACAGGCAAGATTTCCACTATAATGAGATCCTGAGATACTTATGCTCCTCCTTCTCCTGCTTTCTTCTTATTGTTCTTTGCATGGAGAAAAAGGAAAAAAGTTCCCCGTCTTTCAGACTCTGAAGTCTCATTGTCATTCCTAGCTGCTTTATTCCTTAAAACGAGGTCCAGTTCAGTGGTTTCTATGAGAATGATGGCATGTTATGGTTTGTGCCTGGATAGTCACTGATCAGGTGCACCAGGGAGACATAGAAGTTCTCTTTCTCAGTCTTTCTCTATATACTCCTAGACATGCTACTTGTGAACTCCCAATGATGCTGACCACTCCTGCTCTTCTGAGCTTCCTGATCTCTCCTGGTGCCCTACTTCTGGTTCAAAGTGATGCGAACATAACTTGAATGTTAATAACTGCTTGTAAGGATTCTTTGCCTGGACAATCTGGAGATCCATATGATTTATGTGGATTGTGCTGAAGAAAACCTGCGAGGTGGCTTTGGACTGCTGTTGCTGTGTTCTGTTTTCTTCTTGGTTCTCTATCACTGAATAATTAGTGGCTTTGATGAAAAGAAATTTTTCTTAAAACTATAATAAATTCCCAAATTGTGCTGATGCTCTTACTTTAAGTTGTTCTAGGAACTCCTTGTTATGCAACACTGTAGTTGCCGCTCAAGTGGTTAAGGCAGAAGATCAGGGTTCAATTCCCTGCACTGCCAAGCTGCCACTGTATTGCCCATGAGCAAGGCCAAAAACCCTCTTTGTCTCATGGCTGGCCTTGCACTTGAACACACTCTTTGGTTCTACCCAGGCGAGTCCGGTTCCTCTGAACGATTCTTCGTGCTCTGACAGGGTCTAAAATGGTCGAAATGATTTTCCTTTGAAAACTCTTAAATATGACTTTATTAAAGTCTTTTTTTATATAAAGTTTATTAAATAATCAGAAATGTTTCCTCTTGCAAGTTGCGAGTTTCACCCTGACAAGTGAAACGATGTTATTATGGAAATAGGCATCTGTTCTGAAATAAATGTCCTTGCCTCAAGTGTGAATGTCTTTCCAGATGGTCTGTTTCCATTGTAGGCTTAGCCTGAGGCAGAGTTTTTCTAAAGAGGGAAGAAGTGAGGAATGTTTGCAATGTACTGTAAATGGAATCATCCTAAAGTAGAACACATTTACTTATAGTTTGATGTATATTTAAGCTGGGGAAAGTCGGAAGTCTGTCTGTGAGGCACGGTGAAAGTTTAGCATAATATAGAGTCACCAGTTTAGCAGAATTTTGGCTAAAGAGATAAAGTAATAAATAAGTTAGGTGGCCGTATTGGTCCTACAGTAGCTCCAGATGGTGATCTCTTTCCAATGGTATAAGCCAATGGCTAAAAGTATCATCTATTAATAATAGTGGCACTTCTTGGACTGCTGTCTAATAGATTACAGGCTTAATCCCCAGCACCACCAAGCTGCCACTGCAAGGGCCCCTTAACAAGGTCCTGAACCTTCAACTGCACAGTTGGATAAATGAGATAGCTATAAGTCAGTCTGGATAAAGGGGCGTCTGCCAAATTCTGTTAAATGTAAATGTAAATATCGACAAAGTTGTGAAACTTGCCCGTCATGTCTTTTGGCTGGTCTTATCTTCAGAACTGTGTTTGTTCTCTAAGCCAGGCTGCCATTTTATTTTGGCTCGGCTGCTTAGAATAAGAGGTGCCAAATGAGGGTGAAATGCATAATCAAAGGTGTCTGAGGTTTTTTTCAGCTTATAGGGTTTTGTATGACAATATGCAAAGATAACACAGAGGCAGAGCAGTCAGGCAGATAATTGCTGAGAAACTAATTAGCCAACTACTCAAGGACAGCTTGGGATGGAGAGATGGAGGGAGGAGGTGCTGTGTCACCAGAAATAATTGGATGGAGAAGACCCAGGAACGAGTTGGGTAAACAAAAACTGGGAGGGAGTGAGGAAGAAGAGAACGATCCGGCAAGGTTGAAGATTAAGGAAATTAATGAGAGGGAGGGAGCGTTGAGGGCCATCAACAACACCCATGTCTCTGACTCTTTTATGAGACTTGACGATGCTCAACCCCAATTACTCGCCTTGATTGCAGCTCAAAGCGTCAGTGTGGTGTAAAGTGGAGCGACAGAAGGAATGGTTCAAAGGAGATAAAAAGAACTCTGTCAAAAAGATTTTAAATTACATCAGTGAGGAAAAACACAGGATGAAGAATCAGGACTCGACCACCACAAACTGGATTGTTTCATTCAGATACAGTAGTCAAGTCAGGTCCTCTTTATTTACTTAGCGTTTTTAACAATCGGGATTGTTTCAAAGCAGTTTTACAAAAACAAGAAACGACGATATTAAACATTCATTAAAACACTCAATTTAATTAATATCTATAAATTAAGTGTCCCCAACTAAGCAAGCCAGAGGCAACAGCGGCAAGAAACCAAAACTCCATCGGTGACAGAATGGAGAAAAACCCTTAGGAGAAACCAGGTTCAGTCGGGGGGGCAGTTCTCCTCTGACCAGATAAACCAGTAGGTTCTTCCATACTGCAGTAAAGATTATGTGGTTTTGTCCGGATGGCCGTTTAGAAGACAAGAGAAACTGCTTTATTGTCTCCAAGTGATGGTGGCGACAGTGAGTTCGGAATAACAAAGAACAGACGATGCCATTCGACTGGTGATAAACAAATATATTAAGTGTTACTGGTGGTGTTTTCCGGTTCCTTCCGGTTGATCTGATTATTGCAGCCTGATAATCCTTTAACGGAATTGAATAATACAAATGTGTGTATTATGTGTATATCAGGTTAAAGAGATGTGCCCTTAATCTAGTGTTAAACTGGCAGAGTGTGACTGCCTCCCGAAGTGCAGGGTAAATTATTTCAAAGTTTATTCCACACTACATACCGTAGGAGTCTGGCGTGTGTTCGATTAACTCATACTGCAAATTTCCCCATGAAGTACAATTCATAATAAATGTATTCAAATCACATAATACATCTCTTTGATCTGCTTGTTTGGGCCCCGCCTTTTCTTTTCATCTTTCTTTTGAGCTTTCTTCATTACTGTTCTCACACTGGAGACTCCTTTCATTTCAACTCCATATTATTTACAGCTTTTCACAGGCGTCCTTATCCAGAGATACACTTCTGTTTATCCATCTGAGGTCAAGTGCTTTGCTCAGGAAGAAATGAAAGAACCCTGTGATCTTCCGATCAGTGTTTTTCCATTTCGTTCCCCTGACCTGCTCCTCTGAACGAGGGGTTTCTATAGAGACGATGACGTCACTTTGCTTCTGCTTGAGGTTTTATTCTTCTAACAATGATTTAGCCTTCGATTAAGTAAAGCTCTTACCATGCAAGTTTCTTAATGAAAGCTGTTTCCAGCAAGAAGGTAGCCAATAGGATGCTTGGCATCTCAGCCCAATGGCATGACCCCATTTCCTAAATTATGATGCTACCAACATCATGTTCAGAAACCTGTCCTATCATCTTCAGCCAGAGACTAATCATCGCTATGAGCCTCCTCGAAGACTGGGAGTGTCTTTAAATCTGCAAAACATGTGGCTCTCATTTCTGTCTCGTTTCTCTCATCATTCTCTCGTTTTATTGCCAACACTCTCACTCACAGAAGCATGTCCTCTAGCAGAGTTTCTTAATCTGGTCTGCAGCCAAGGAAGCAAACCTGAATCTTCACAGACCTATTGAGCTTTTTCCTGACCTCTCCATACTGCTAGGATCCAGTGTTGCACTTTCATACTCTAGGGCAAATCTCTCTCTCTCTATCTCTTCTCTTCTCTCCTCTCGCCCCATAATCTCTCCTTTCTCCCTTTGGATTTCTTTTGTCCCACCATCCAATCTCTCTCCTTTCTCTCTTGCTTTTTCCCCCTCTCCTGCTTTATCTACTCTCTCTCGCTCCCATTTCTCCATTTAGTCTCTGATAGCTCTCTCTCTCTCTCTCTCTCTCTCTCTCTCTTCTTCTCTCTATTCTCTCTTTTCAGCCCCCCCCACCCTCTCCCATCTTCTCTTTCTCCATCTGATTTGTCCTCTTTATCTCCTCTTCCCTTTAGATCTTTTCTCTCTTTTATCCCTCTCTTTCTTCTCTCACTCGCACCACGAACTCCTCTTTCTCTTCTACGCCTTTCCCCCGCCCACCCCCATCTCCTTCTATTCTCTCTCTATCTCTTCGCACCCCATTTTTCCTCTATCTGCTATCTTATTCTCGCTTTCTCTCTCCTTCTCCCTCTTTTTTCTCCCCTTCCCTCTCTTTATCTCTCTCTCTTTTCTCTCTCTCTCGCTCTCTCGCTATCTCTCTCTCTCTCTCTCTCTTCTCTCTCTCTCTCACTTCTCTCTCTCTCTCTCTCTAGCCCCCCCATCTCTCTCTCTTCTCCCTTGCTTTTTCTCCCCCTCTCTTTTCTCGTCTCTCTCTTTATCTCTCTCTCTCTCTCTCTCTCTCTCTCTTCCATCTCTTTATCTCTCACCCCCCCCCCCTTTCCCTCTGTCTTTTTACTATTGTAAATGTTGTGTTCCTGCTCCAACCTTTGGGTTTCTACCTTTACTTAAACCGTATCAAGACAGACACAGTTTTACAAAACAACAGCCAATCAATGCGTCTTTCGTTCGAAATGTCACTCAACACACTCTTCCACATCATATCTCTTCAGGCAGACATCAAAACCGAAAAGCCTCCAACGCCCTCCAGCCCATAACGTCCAGCCTCCATTCCTTTCCCCTTTTTTTTTAAATCCTTCATTGATTTTTCAATTTTCATCTCTTCACACATCTTTTCAGGCTGCGTTTCTTTTCTCTCTTGATTCTCACAACCAACCGCTTCACTGCTGTTTATCTAAAAGGTCTGGTGAAGAAATGATGGAAGAGAGAAATACATTATCTTTGGATATTTTTAGAAACAGTGTCTTTCAAAAGTATTGGCACCTTCATAAGAATGAGTGTCATTTTTTCCATTAAACTATTTTTATGAAAGTTTCTACTGAAACAAAAAAAGAAAAAAATAGTTTTAACTCAAAAGATTTTATTAGAATGATTTCTTAATAAATAAATGTCATAATAGATAACACCCCCCAATAGATGGTAAATTTATAGCAACCCCACTCACAACAATAAAACAGCGATGAATGCTAAAATTGATAAATACATTATTTTTAGGGACTCTGAAGAAGTGTTTTTGCTTTGTACATTAATCAAAAGTGGCTTTTTACAGATTACACGCCTCCTTTTCCTGGTTTTATCCAGCATGCCAAAGACGTCCTGGTAGGCAGACGGCTACTGCTAGCAAGTCGAATCGTAACCTGACTACAAACTCAACGCTGGTGCAAAACCTCTTGAAAGTGCTGCCAAAAAAAAGAAAGGGAAAGGTCAAGCGCTCCACTTATCTGGCATGAAACACACTCATGAGTAATTACAAAAGAGGAACAAATTAAATGCAGGAAAAAGCAACAATTTCTTGCCAACGTTAGCACAACTTTCCGATTAACACAGTTTCGTTCCTGGCTCTTAAGATCCACAGAGAATAAAATAAAATGGAGAAGTGTTTGCTCAGTGGGGAAGGTGTTGGACTGCTAATCAGATGATTGTGGGTTTAATTCTGGGCACCAGCAATCTGCCACTGCTGGGCCCCTGAGCACGGCCCCTAGCCTTTAACTCTGGATAAGGATGTCTGCCAAATGCCTAAAATGTAAACGTAAAAGTTTATCCAGCAGGTAAAGAACATAGACGTCTTTGCAAGCCAACAGATTCCTGACTTGTGTCACTCGTGTCTATACTAAATGTGTTCCAGAAGTATTGGCCCCCCCTTATAAGAATAAATAAACCAGTTTTTTTTACTTATTCATGTATTTATTTTATTTTTGTTTTATTTTATTCATCAATAATGCATAAATATACAATGTGTAATGCTACCATCAAGAAAACAGTGGAGGGCGCCATCACCCGAATATTGAGTTTATTTACGGATCAGCAGCTATTTCAGCTAGCGCTTTCAGCTAGCACTATGTTCTCTTAGCTACCGAGCATTTCTATGTCTTATTGTTCGGATTTATTTGGATTAGTTTGCCTGTTTTCTGTTTACGTCATTCTACTATTTTACCATTTTCAATAAAGTTTTAACCTGCATTATGGATCCCTCTGCGTCTGATTCATCACACAACGTGCCAGAATTAACCAGATGTTCCCAGTCTCTGGACTGATGGTAAAATTGTCACCCTAAATATCAACAGGAACTTATACAGGAAAAATGAATTGATCAGCAATTATATATATTTATAAACAGATATCTATTGTACGCCTATTAAAGAGAGGAACCAATTATAGTTTGGCATTTTTACCGCTGGAGACATCGATATAAAAAACATTAGTAAACTCATAACTTAAAATTTGCCTTAGGGAGTTTATTAAAATTCATAACGCTAGGATAAATCTCTCTATAGCGCAGTAGAACAGCTGGAATTGTTCAAACACATTTTAGGATTATGTGCCGTATAGTTTTTTTTCTGAGGCTAAAACAATTTTTGTATTCGAAGGATTTTTCATCAGCTTAAAAAAATTCACAGCTCCGGTTTCTCCCCTGGAAGTTTATAATCGTCTAATTACAGCACATTGAGATGCAAATGCGAAGACATTCTGTCCCACACGCTCCGTCCTGAAATAATGCTAAAGCATCGATTCAATGAAAGAGTGCTACGAAGACCTGAGAGAAGTTTTCAGACAGTCTGCTGCTGTTTTATACGCTAAGACTTCACACTGTGTCATGTACGTGTCATGAAGAATAAAACATGCATGAAGTTAAACTAAAGCTCGGATTTCTTGCCGTAGCACTGCTGTGACTTTTATATGTATATATATAAAATCTCTTTACATATAGATTTATACTCAGTGGAACCTCAGCATATAACTGCACGTTTACATTTACAGCATTTAGCAGATGTTCTCATCCAGAGCGTCTTAAATTATCCCTTTTATACAACTGAGCAATTGGGGGGTTAAGGGCCCTGCTCAGGGGCCCACAGTGGTGGCTTGGTGGTGCTGGGAATCGAATCCTAGTCTTTCTGGTATTAGTCCAACCCCTTAACCACTAAGCCACCGCATTCTTGTGAAAAATATCGGCAGACAAACATTTACTGTAACGAGACTCCACTGGGGCGAGAAATATTAAACCCAAGTGCAGTTTATTTACAGGTGACTATATACAAAAACACAACATAAACTAAACTAAACTAAACAGGACCAGGACCAGGACCAGGACCAGGACGAGGACCAGGACCAGGAACTCACCAAAGTGGTACACTGAACAATAATCCACCGAAGACAGAGCAAACACAAGAGCTATAAATACACAAGCAACTCGTTAACAAAACAAGACACACCTGAACTAATGAACGACACATGACTAAACAAACCAATGAAAACAAGACACGAGGACAAAAAGAAGCACATGGCAGGAAGACAAGAGGACAAAACAGGAAGTAGACAAAACAGATTGCCTAGGCTAGCTTAGCTAGCTAGTATGGTATAGCATAGCTTAGCTAGCTAGCATAGCTAGCCCAGACATAAAACAAACAATAAACATGAAAATCATCAAACCAGAACAACAGCATGAAAAGCTTACATTTCCGCGGAAATACGAAAGCCACACCAGAAGTGTCTACAAAGTAAAGTAGTAAAAATTTAACCAAACAAAGTTTTTAATATACAGCGAAGTCTGGTATGAACGTGCCGACCCGCGGTACCGCTGTCACCTGAAGCATGCGTTCAAGAGCTACGTGATTTTTTTTGTTGCCAAATCGGAGACGTGGGTCTATTTATTTCATATTTTACTTCATTTACACGTCTTTTCTAAATGTTTTGTTTTTATATGATTCTCGTGCTGGAAATTGGTAATTTAAGCTAATATAATTTTTAATGGAAGAATTTGTATCACAGTATGTCCTCGCCTCCAGAACCAATTAAATTTAGATGCTGAGGTTCTGCCGTTTTCATTTATAAGCAGTAAATAGAGCTGTGGGGTCATTCTGATCTTAGGTACTTGTTCCTGTTTAAAGTTTATTAGGTTCAGGTTTCATCAAACATTCAATATTTATTCTTAACACACATAATAAGAAATGAGTCCCACGAGCAGTAAAGATTTTTCTTTCTTGCTAACTCAAAGGTACAAAGTTACTAGAACATTCAGTGGGGTTGAGGGTCCAGTTCTTCTTCTCCAAAACATCAGGGGGTTTGTGCACAGGGACATTCTCATGCTGGAACAAGGTTCGAGACTCGCAGTTCCAGTGAAGGAAGAACAGAATGAAACAACATACCGAGATGTTCTAAACGAGTGTGTGAGTTTTTAGAGAAGAACCACTTATGAGTCCAACATCTCGTAGAGCGAAATCTGGAGAGCTGGAAAAATACATTTACATTTACAGCATTTGGCAGATGTTCTTATCCAGAGCAACTGACATTTATTATTACATTGTACTTTTATACAACTGAGCAATTGGGGGTTAAGGGGCCTTGCTCAGGGGCCCAACAGTGGTGGCTTGGTGAAGCTGGGAATCGAACCCACAATCTTTAGGTTGGTAATCCAACACCTTAACCATGAGTCACCACTTCCCCTAAAAAGGGTTTTTATTTTTTAAAAATTGGCATCGATATCGGTTCCAAATGTAATCAATATCAGACAATATCTTTATTGATTTATTATAGTTGGTAAGGATTTAAGTAAAGGTCATGTGACTGACAGTCACCTCGTCTGTGGGTTTGATTGATTTCTGATCATTTTTTTAATTGACAGAGCAACAGAAAGTGTCGAATAGCCGATAATTAGATAACCCTAGTCATGCAAATGTCAGCGGATGGTACATGTGTTTGTGTGTGTGTGTGTGTGTGTGTGTGTGGTTTAGGATAACATTTTTCTTTAACAGACTGTAATTCTTCATCCAGGACTGCTCAGATCATTTCACAGTGGTGTCTCAAACCAATTGGAAAGCTCATCTCGATGTTTTTAAGGCTCAGATCTCACTCAGAAACGAGGTAAGAAAGTTTTTTTTTTCATATGAAATATTGATTACACCGCACGAGGAAGCGGTTCCCCCGCGAGCACCCAGAGGAATATTGATAGCTGGAATTTTCATGTGTGTCCAGATGTTGGAAGGAAGTTTATTTGATTTACAGTCTAAGGAGCTGTCAGCTGCGGCCGTTCCTGACTGCGGCCGGTAGTTATGGCACCGGGAAGCAGCGGATGAGCTCACGGGTTGAATAGTGATTAGAGAAATTTCTCTTTTGGCTTTTATTAATAGCAAAATTCTCTAAGAGCGCAAAAAAAATCAATTATTAGCTGTTTATCTTGGTATTGATATTTAGCAGGTCACATGATCATAGGATATTTGTGTCAACAACTCGAATGGCACAAATTTTAAAACTTAGACCCGGTTTTAGTGCAAATCGATGCACAAAAGCATTATTGCCCCCTAGAGAATTTTTCTATTATATATTGTGTCTATATTTACTCTATATTTATAACACTGGAAATCTGGCTGAAAATATAAACATTAATTAAAATTCCTAGCTGTTTATTATATTGCCTGAGTGGGAGGGGCATCACTAGCCAATCAGTGTGTTCTGTGAGCTGGTGTATGCAGAAGAGGGCATTTACATTTCTAGCATTTGGTGGATGCTCTTATCCAGAGCAACTTACATTTCTCCCATTTTTATACAACCAAGCTTCCGAGGGTTAAGGGCCTTGCTTATGCTGGGAATCAAACCCACAATCTTCCGGTTAGCAGACCAACACCTTAACCACTGAGCTACTAGTGAGTATTCCTGGAAAGAAAAGTAAGTCGGTCTTTATTAGTCACTACATCTACATCACTGCATGGTAAATATTATTGCACCTCATATTAGAAAGTAGGGGGAAAGTGGTAGCACTGTGGTTAAGGTGTTGGACTGCTAATTGGAAGATCTGGGTTCATTCCCAGCACCACCAATTTACCACAACCCCCTAATTGCTTGGTTATATATAAGGGATAAATGTAAGTCCCTCTGGATAAGAATGTCTGCCAAATGCTGCTAATGTAAATGTAGAAAGTTGGAGTCTGAGCACAGAATCAGCCGTGAGACGGAACCCCTGAAGCAGAGAAGGTTAAGGGCCTTGCTCAAGAGCCCAACAGTGGCAGCTTGGCAGAGGAAGCCGTTATTCATTTGATCAACAACTCAAAGTCAGAGATGGTCATGGATTGCCATCGTGGGAGATCATCGGTTCAATTCCCAGTAACCAGTAAGCCGTCACCTCCGGGACTTTAAGCCAGGTTCTTGAGCATCATCTGATCAGGAGGATTTGAAAACAAGATAAATGTATGTCACTCTGGATGAGGGTGTCTGCCAAATGTCAGTGAATAAACATCTGGAAAAAATATGGTGATGAGAATGAAGGAATTTTTCTGTTCTGAATTCTCACCTCATCAGTTTTAATGCCGAGCATCGCATCTCAAGCAGCAACAAACAAGAATAATTTTAACACACAAGCCGCTGGATGTCCAGCACGGCCAGCACCTCACACTACCTTCTTCTCCACCATCATCCAGCCAAGTTTCCATCAAGAAAACACAACCGCAGCAATTCATCTACCGCCTCTGTGTGTTATTACTGCGTGAAGTGTGAGTGAGTTGCTGTGAGATGAAGCGAAGAAGGAGGACGAGGACCTGCCGGTGATGAAGTTGTTATTTCATGTTGCTTTGCTTGGAATAGAAGGAGACGGAGAAAAAGGGTGATGGCGCTGGTTTTGACAAAGACCATCCATATTTCGGCAGGATGTTAACGAGGCCACCAGGCAAGTGATAAATGTCGAGGGTTAAGCTTGGAGGAGGAGGAGCAAGCCCTGACCTCCACCGCGTGATGCTCCCTGATCCACGTCCTTGTCCTCTACCGCGCCCTCTGAGATGAGATCCTTCACTTAATGACGGATTGTCTGCAGTAAACGTCAGCGACACCAGGACACGCTTTCGCACTTTTACATCTTTCGGTGTGCCGACTCCATCGACCCACAGATGCTATTCCTCTACTCTCCTTCTCCATTCACAGCGAAGGGGCTCCGACCCCTGGACAACCTTGTGGCTTTGCTGTTGAGTTGGAAACGGTTTTTCACCCGCTGCATTTAAAATGAATAGAAGCTGTTATATAACGTTTATTACTATATATTAGGTAGAATTTTTATATTTAATGAAAAGTGTTTGTTGTTTAAAGCAAATTTCCAGCTAAGGTTTTATATTAAGTATCATTTTGTGACAGCAGCTAAAAATGAAATAGAAATGATTTTTATTTACACTCATCAGCTGTTTAAGTTAATAACCGATTTATTATCAATTCACTGATTCATTGACCGCCTTTGAAATAAACCCCGTTAAATATTTCCACTCTTTCATACCGGCAAGCGCTACAGAGCTCGAGAAGGACGCAAGGGCTTCGTGTGAGCGAACAGATATTTCCGAAATAATCAGCTTTTAACCGAAGGCCCAAACAAATTCCATCAGGCAGCGTCGACGGAATCCGCCGTCGTGCCTTTCGCTGCAGTGTGATAGAGGAGAAGAGGTACAGAGGGATGAGGCTGATATCACACCAGTGCAGCTTTTTAACCCAAATAGAGCTGAAAAAACAGAAAATATCCAGCGTGTGACGCTCAGAAAAAAAATCTGTAATAGCAGAAAGGATTAGCCGCATCCTCGCGGGAACAGTAAAAATAACGCTAACACCCTCATCATCATCATCATCATCATCATTAAAAAGTTCTATTTTAGACGCAGCTATATTACCCAGTATTTACAGTATGCTCACACACTAAACTACTATGAAGTGACTCTATTTACTTTCCATGTTAATTAGTAATGCTAACACGAGCTAGCATGTTTTTTTGCTGAAAGAGATTAAATTAACAACAACAATGACAAACTAGCGATAAAATAAAGTTAGCTGTTTACTGCGTAACTTCATCTATAACATTTTGGTTATACTGTATATCCGGTGTGCGAAGTTTTTTCCGGTCAAAACTGTGAAGCAGAAGAATCTAGAAAACAAAACAATTACTACTGTTATTTAATTGTCGTTTCACATTAAAAAAAAAGAACGCTTTTAACTGAGATGCTAGCTAAGTAGCTTATTTATTTTTATTTCTTTATTTATTTAGGGTTCATAAATAAAAAAGCTCGTTCTCCAGTGTTACCAGTCTTTTAATAATTTGTTATGAATTGTGTGTACATAAAAATGTTTCTTAAAAAGATGTATTTTTAGCTTATTTTTATATTTTTTTCATTGCTAATGTTTTATGAAATTGGTTAAAATTATTCTTTAATCTGCTAACTATAAATTTCCTCCTCTTTTATTTTTTATAAAAGGACAGACGGAAGTGGTTAAGGAAATTCCTCCTGTTTTGCACATGTGCTAATTGATGCTAATGCTAGTCAGACACGTTACCGTTGCTGTGTCGATTAGCGGATAAACCTGACTAGCGAGCGAGCTAAACCGTGGGGGGAAAATGTAGCTGAGGTAAAATGAAATGAAATGTTAGTAGAATTAATAATTAATCATTTTAATTGTTGTTCAAGAGCATCAGGGATTAGGACAGTTTTTTTTTTTAGTTATTGCTAATCGAGTGTTTTATTTTGCTGAGGCACCCATCATTTTCCAACACCCCCTTGTCGGGTGACACAGTTCCCCTTTTCACGGGGGACCGTTGTATTTTTCTACACACCCTCTGGTCCCTTCTCTCTTTCTCCCCCCCTTTTTCTCCCCCGCCAAACCTCGTCGTTGTGCACTAGGATATCGTTCACCCGCCAGTCACCTAAGTACCACACGCCCCTTTTTCTCATCCACCATTTTTGGTTACCACATTTCAGATTGTAGATAATGTTGTTCCCCTCTGAGTATGCCATGTTGTTAGTCTCTTTGGGCCCCCCACTTTTTTGTCTATGGTTTGGAGTACCAATTTGATATAGTGAGTGTGTCTCGCACAGTGATTATATTCTTTTTTTATTTTTTGAGTTCCCACCCCCCCTGCCTTCATCACCATGTGTTGACCACCTCTCGCACTGCAACCGTAATTTTGTTTCCCTAATTTAATTTTTTGTTTTATGAGGAAAATTCCATTTAAAAAACATTACTGTCCTAACCATTGAATCAACCTGCTTTTTAAGACACGTTAGCAATAAATCTATGTGAATGTTAGCTGTGCGTACCTAGAGATGTGAGACAAGTACAGCAGCCACAATGTCTCACCTACGCCACCTACAGGGGGACAATTGTGCTGAGTTCTGACACCTTTTAGCCGTAATCGCTCGCCTTCCTATTGGCTCTGTTCTCCCCAAATTGGTACGTTGAGATCACTCAGAGGTGGATGCATTTCTTTTGACAGATTATTGTGAAATCATCTGAGTTGGTGGATATTTGACAGGTCAATGGTTTGATTAGCGGTTGCACGTTCGTGTTTGCCGATTCTTGGTCGATTTTACTCGCCCGTTTGGCGTAATCAATTGCGGTTACCCCCGCCTAGCAACACCCGTTTGTTTACTCATGTATTACAACCATTTGAAATTGCACATACGTTCTCCCTTGTTTTATGTTCATCTTCTGTTCATTTTCGTAGCTCTCCCGCCCTAAGCTTTACCCGCTCCATCCAGCGTATACGTCTTGCTCCGACCGTCGCACGCCCTAATATATTACGCTCGACTGATTCTCGCTTATACCTTTACACAAAAAAAAAATAACCGAAAAAACAACCCCCTCATTGAGTCGTCATCTCGTGCTTTCTTTGGAACACAGTTGATATTTACGCTAAATTTATTATAATTCTGGAAAGCTACGTGTTTTCTTATAAATGGCGCCTGCGGAAGACAGGGACCGCCCACCAGACGCCCCCGTGACCACGGCGGTCTCCTGGACAGCCTCTAGTGCGAAGCGTCTTTCTCAGACGAACCCTCGAGAAAATTAATGGCTGCCCTCAACTGTTTTTAGGTGACCATCCATAACCAACTTGGTAAAGCAAAAAAAACAAAAGAAACAAGATGGAAGCGACAGGGAAAACGAATCCTGTTACGCACATTTTAAAAAGAAGAAATTCTTGGTTTTGAGTGTGTGTGTAGAGCCCCCCCCGCATTAGAATTCTCCCGGCTTAGTTTCCCTGTGGTCTCCTTTTCCGCGTGATCCTGTTATACCTAGATTAACTTCGGTCTACGATAGGATTCTCTCGCCCCCAACGTTGCTATCCTGTGTGTTGTCTTCTTCTAATCCGTGTTTTTTTTGTTTTCAGCATTTCCTGACAGCGCTGTGTTCATATTTACCCCGCACACCCGCATCACCTTACATGTTTATGTGAATTTCACGTCTCCTTATCTCTTTATCCCTGTTTATTACACCAATGACCATTAAAACCCCCTTCACGCCGATGCATACTGTTTTGGACCATGAACCTGGCTTGCATAGCTTTTAAAGTGCCCTACTTCTAGTTATTGGATCCTCTCTTCGCTTGACTCATGTTTCGATACCCATGTTTGTGTTCTTATTTCATCCTAGCATCTATTCTTTTTTTTACGTTGTGCATCCGCTTCTGACCGTTCCAAAATTGGGTTATTTTAGTTTTTTTACAGATCATTTTATCTAATGAAGCAATGAAGTTGTAAGATAAGTGAAAATTTCCACATATATACAATCAAAAAGACGCAACAACTTCTAACAATTTCTGACAAAAGAAAGTACATAAATCATGAAAGTGATAAAGAATCAATTCATAATCAACTACAGGACATGATGGTCTATGGGAAAAAAATAATTTTTTTTATTTTTGTCTTTTTTAACCTAACTTAAAGGAAGTTTTAAACAGGATTTTTTCTATTTATAATTGCTTTACATTTCGGGTGTTCTTACTTCTCTTGATGTGTTGATTCAGTATTTCTTGGGATTTCAATTCGTTCTCCATTTCTATTATTATTCGGAAACTTCCCGTTCTGCGATATGATCAAATCACACAGTCACATTGACCGCAGTCTAGATGGAAAACACCTGCACAGAAGAACGCGGGAGTGGTGTGATTATAGAACAAACAAGGAGCTGTGACTAAACTACTCGGGACACAGGACTCTTGGAAAAAAAAACAAAAAAAACCTACAGATTTCTGCCTGTGAATGGACAGGCTGTCCCAATATTTGTGATCTTTTATAAGTTTATAATGCGTTTTGTGAATAAAAAAACTCTCATAATGAGTACGCCGCCTAATGTGAGCCCGTGGTTTGTGAGTCAGAACAAAACTTTTCAAGTAAACCACCTCATAGGGTCCACTCATTCGACCTCTGCTGCAATAAACATCTGATATAAAAAAAAGTCTTAATTCTCTCTCTGTCTTTCCATGCCGTGAGAATAACTTCGCTTCCGTCGCAGATTCCTTGGTGGAGTTCACTCTTCTTACCGGACCTTGTGTCTGTGAGTACAGATGTTTAGCCAGCTGTTTGCACCGCCCTTCGCAGTCTTTTTAGCAGAAGGAGCTGGTGAGGCCTAGCCAGGATAATGAGAGATCAAGAGCCGTTCCCCCTCGAGCCCCCAGGTCGGAGTTGCAGCCTTGAGCTGGGGGTCGGCCTCCTCGCTTCGACCTTGCCATGGTAGTGGCTGATGATTTGGAGATTTCGGACGCTAAAAGAACCACACACATATACATCATCACTCGCGTCTCACATGCGTGGTAGTAGTAAACAAACACCGTTGTTGCAGCAAAACTCACGGTGTTTTTCTGGATATATATATTTCAAGAACTTCCCTGCTCGTGATTGTCATGTCTCGGTGTCTGAACCATGTCTTTGTGTGTTGTTTTTCCCCAGACCATGACAATGTCCGTGTGCACAAAATCCCTGCTTCTCGTATTGAGATCCTTGCTGTGTTCTGGATGTTCTGGAGTAGAAGTAACTATCCGATGTCCTGTTTCCCCAAGGAGTTCTTGCTTATTCTGACTCAACTCCCTTGTGATAACTGAACACCTGTTGGGATGTGAACTGGCCGAACACCCCCCCTCTTACGATTCCTTTGAATCGCGTCCAGACCTTCCGACGCTCTTAACAGTGACCAGTAACATGGCCCCATACGGAGGTAAATAAGTTAATTAATTCAAAGAATGCAGCATTACTTCATTTACCTGACCTTTGTAGTGTGGTGAACGTTGGGTTGTTGGTAATTAATTGTCTCAGGGATGATCTCTAGATTGCCCAATATCACGAAGTACATTATTGTATGTGTACACTTTAATGGTCCCATGATCCCCTGAGGAGAGAGAGGAGATACGACCCCTTCAGATTCCAAAATGCGCTTCTATCAGTAAGAACAGAAAGCTACATACTCTAAGAAATGGAGTATACTATAGTAGAAGTAGTCACAGTAGTAGCATTTTCACGACAAGTCTCCACCCCCGCCCCATAGGATCTTTATTACCCATCAGGCTCCACCAGAGGTGCAACATGGTGATTTTTTTTGTAAAGTTTTTTTAGGGCTGTTTGTTTTTCATTTCTTCGTGTTTTTGTTCGTCCTGTGTTAGAAAAGTTATGTAGTATAGACCGAACATTGTGCCGCATGTTACCCAGTGTGGAGATGTCATGTGATTTCCGACAAACACGCAGTTTCCTCCATTTTGGAATATGCCATGAGTGTTTATCCTGACGGAATCATGGGACATAAAGGTCTATTGTGCTGTACTTCAGAACGCGGGTGGAGTAGGAGATCATCCCATAAACTCTGCGCACACGATAGTATTGAAAGTACTGCAATTTTGGGACAGGGCGCTGTCAGTCTGGGTCAATGGGTTTCACACCCTGTATTGTGAGTGGTTGTTACGACGAGTTAGATGTTCGAGAATAATGAAGCTGTTCTTAATTTGTTGGTGCACATCATAAACGGCGTGTGAACGTTTTTTAAAGCTCACCTCGTTAGCTGATTATAAAGGTTTTTCTTTTTTTTTCTTTTTTTTTTTTATTTCTTTTTTTGTTTGGCGACTCTGAAAATTTTGTTGTGTGTCTTGTGGTGTATGTGTGTTGGGTGTGTCCGCCCCTCTTGTGTTCGTGTATTTTAATATAGGAGCCCTCAGAGGGTGATTAAGCACATCTCGACCCTGGCCTCTCCAGGGAAAGTTTAAAAAGAGAGGTTTGTTTCCTTACTGAATTGCCTAAGAGCAAAAAACTTTTATTTGATGAGTTCGGAGTATGATTCGATTCCCGCCCTTGTGCTGGGCTGATTCCACGTCTTACTTTCATTAGAATATTTAATGGAAAAGGTTTCAGATCTATTTTTATACCACCAGATAACCAGATGCATTAAAGAGAAGAGAAGAAAGAAAAAAGAAAACAAATGACCAAGGGGGGGGGGAAAAAACAAAAGGCAAAGGAAAAGGTGGGGGGAAAAAACACGAGGGGGAAGGCGCACTGAAAAAAAGGGTGGAAACAAAAGGCGGGGAGTTAATAGCGTACTACCTTGCGTACGGGTCTATAGTTTTTCTTCAGATCTTTTTTTTCTAAAGCTATCGGGGGGTGGACACCCCCCCACACAGCGACACATGATACCCCTACCACAATTCCTCTGACCGATGCGACCCTTTCTCCTTCCATAAAACCGCCGCACTACAAGATTGGGGACGGATCGAGCAAGTTATACCCGCGAGTACACGCGCACGGGCAGCACGCGGCTCAGGGCCCCCACCCGCACCGGACGCGACAGTCAAACAGCGCTTAACACATCCCGCGAAGCGACCGGCGCCGCGCACGCCCCTGGGCCCATCCGCCTCGCCCGGCGAACCGTTCCTCCTCGCCCCCATCAATTCCCCCTTTTCCCCCTCCTCTTTCGTTAGTCTCCATGAGATTATCTCCCCCTAACATAGTGACTTTTTTATTTGGTGATTGATTTTGGCGCGACCGAACAGAAATTTTTTTTGAACGCACCCCCTTAAGACAAAGAAATTTGATTTTGGCCCTTCCCCCTCGCCTCTCCCCTCGGTTGAATGAACCTGACCAGCAAGAATCTACTGTTAAATAACTCGCACTTTCTTTTTCCCCGATGAGTCCCAATATTTTTGTTTAGAAGGTTGTGTTTTCATGCTACTGATCTGAGAACATTCACGCAAAAATAGTAAAAAGAAGCGTTATAGTAACCCAATAGAGCCCCCTGGTCCTTGTGGTTTTTTTGAAAGGAAAATGATGAGATTTCCCTGAAAGCCCGGAAACGTGAAAGGTTAATCTAGATAAATTCTAGATACGTCCTCTCCTCACGAAACCCCGGGACAAAGAAGAAATAGAGAAAAGAAAAAATTCTTTTTTTTGTTCCTTATTAAAAAGAGACATTTAGAATAAAGGAAAAAACTTTAAGGAACTTTACCCCCCGATTACAACCTTCGGAAACCCATAATAATGAGCTCATGATCAAACTGTGTTTACTCTTAAGTTTTGACCCCGCTCCCCCCCCACCCTTTTTCTGGCCCAACCCCCCCCCCCTCACCCACTAGAAATCCACATTGGAATATGAAACGAATGAAGATGAAAGATAATGAGTACTTTTTTTTTTTAGTTAAATTGTACAGTTTAAAGAATAGTTACGAGGAAGTTTAAATTGAGAAAAGGAAATCAGAGAAGCGTATTTTCCAACTTTATAAGCAGAGAGGAAAAGAAAGGTCAAAAGAGTGACAAGACTCTAGATGATGTGGAAAAAATAATAACGACACTAAGAGAAAGTGGGAATAAAAGTAAAAAAAAAAGGAGCCAAGAACGAGAAGACATAAGATAATAAAAGAGGAAAAGTGAGAGAAAAAATTATACAAAGGAGATGAAAATAAAGAGAAGAGAACTGCGCCCTCGCACCACCGGTAAGAGAAGAGAAGAGAAGAGAAAATGAAAGAAAATGAGATGAGAAAATCCAGAGAGGAGGACATAAGCTAGAAATAAAGAGAAGAGGTAAGAATGAGATGTGTCGTGTGGGGTTTGCCTTGTGTTGTGTTGGTGCGTAGTGTTGTTGTCATTTGTGTGGTGTTATCGTTGTTGGTTGTTGTTGTTGTGTAGTTGGTTGTTTTTGTTGTGTCGTGTTGTGTAGGTGTTGTGTTTGTTGTGGTGGTTGTGTTTGTGTTAGTGTGTTGTTGGTGTTTGGTTGTGTTGTGTTGTGCTTTAGTGTGTTGTGTTTGTTGTGTTGTGTTGTGTTAGTGTGTTGTGTTGCTGCCTGTGTTAGTGTCGTTGCTGTGGTGGTTGTCGCCTGCAGTGTGTTGCGTTGCTGCCTTGTTTGGGTGTTCGTGTGTTATTGTGTTAGGTTGTGTTGTTGTCTTGTCGTTTAGTGTGTTGTGTTTGTGTGTTGTGTTGTGTTGTGTTGTGTTGTGATGGGTTGTGTTTGTCTGTGGTTGGGTGTGTCGTGTTGTGTTTGTTGTTGTGTTGGTGGGTCGTGTTGTGTTGTTATGTTTGTTACGTAGGTTGAGGTTTGTGTGTTCTGTTATTTTAGAATTTAGCTAAGTTTCCTCGGCTCTGGTTGTATGGAGGTCAGCGCTGTCAGCTGTTGTCTCATTCTAAGTAGGTGTGAACGGGGTCAGTAAACGCACCTATATATAAGTTTATGTGTTAGATATGATTTATGTAGGTTAGAGTAATATGTGTTCGACGTTCTAGCATATGTGAGTGAGATCATAGTTGTATGTAGATATATATGTGTTAGCCCTATTAGTGTTGATATACTATGCGGAGATATTATTGGCTGCTGATATCTATGTTTTGATATATATGTGTTAGATAACATGTATTGTTAGAATAATGTGTATGACTATAGTGTTTAGACTTCATACCTGTAGTTAGCTATATGTTGATAGATATATATGTATGTTAGATTTATGTACCTGTCCTAGAAATATATGATGTTAGAAATATATGTATAGTTTAGATTGATTGATGTTAGGTTAGCTATTAGCTATGTTAGAATATATGTGCTTAGATCTATCGAGGCTGATACTCATATGTATGTTAGATATATGGTGTTCGATATATATGTGTAGTTATAGTATGTTAGATTTATATATGTTGTAGACTTATGATTATGGTTAGCTCTACTCACTGCTATGTTAGTAAATATGTATTGTTAGATAGATGTATGTTAGGTTATAGGAGTTAGGATAGATAGCCTGTTCGAATATATGTGTTAGTTATATGGATGTTAGAATATATGTATGTAGATATTATATGTGTAGAATATTAGTACGTTAGATCATATGTATGTCGCTATATATGTATGTTTAGATATATATGTATGTATGCTATCATTGTATGCGATATCCGGTTGATGTGAGATATTATCTGCTGGTTAGATATAGTTGGTTAGATCATATAGCTAGTTCAGCTGATATAGGTGTTAGATTATATATGTGTTAGATATATATGTCGTAGAAATGTTACGTTAGTATATATCGTATGTTATGATATATATGGGTTATGTAGATGTATGGGTTAGCTTAGATATCCGTACGTTAGGCTCTAGGGAGTTAGATTATAGGTGTTAGCGATCTATGTGTAGATTATTATGGAGTTAGACTACCCACTATGTATGTTTGTATGTATGATATGTGTGATGATATGATTTTCTCATGTGTAGTATACATGTAACAGTTAGATCTACGATGTTGATATAATGTGTTTAGATATCTAGTATGTACGATCTATAGGTTTGTACGCTATATGTGTTATAATATATGTATCGTAGATATATTGTATGTATGACTTATGTTGTGCTCTCTACGTGTCGTAGACTATATAGTAGTAGTCCATTTTATGGGTTGATTATTATGCATGTGATCCTCCTCCGATACATGGCATTGGTTGCATAGCTATTTATGCTAATCCGGAACTATCAACTCTATGATACGGTATATTTCCCTGTATACATTTGTTCTATTCTATTACTACACCGTTTTTATAATTGAAAGCTACATGTTCTGTGTGAACCGTACTCACCACAACTGAGTTACCTAATCAGTAACAATCGGTTATACATACCCCGGAACACCACAGTTTTAAAACCCCACACGGCCTGTCGCCCACTTCAGTAAGATACTTTTTACAGGCAGTAATTATTACCCAATAAAGGGTTACCAAACCCCCACCTTGTTTTGTTTAAGCACAATCACAGCCCAGAGATTAATACTTAAAAAAGTCTGCATGACGGAGTTTTAATTATGGTTTTAACTTTCTTAGCTAGGAAAAGCTGTAAATACTGTTTGTAAAGCGTGTTAATCGGTCTGTTTTACTCAGTAATCAGGATTCGCTCCTCGTCGTCACCTCTCTCACCCGTCCCTTCTGGCAATTGGGGACACCGATCTGTCTTGCCGCTTTGAAGTCGTAGCCAAGTAAAAGCAAAGGTAATGAAGTCGTTGTGGAGTATTTTACCGGACGTACCGATAATGAGGAATGGGTTGGTGACGGCGTCGTTGCCACGACTCGAATCACAGTCCTTTATTAAGATTTACAATAGCATGCTTTTGTATCTTCCCTTGGCAGTGACTAATTCGACAAACGAGCGTTCTAACTAAAACTGAATCAATCTCAATTGTTCTGGAGTTGCTCTCGCTTCGTCAGCCTTCTTTGTCCGCTCGCGAGGACACTCCTAGTCCGAAACGGTAATACCGTTAATTTAATGTTTTATGTTTAAAGCGAAACATTGTGGTGAAACAATTTCACGGACCCTGCTTGAGCGGAAAATAAGGTGTCATGAGTGTGCAGAGAAAACGAAACAAAAACTGAGTTGAGGAAGGGGGGGTGGTGGGGGGGGGATTAGGTCGGGGGGGGGCCGGGAGCTGAAAAGATTTTGAAGCGGTCAGGGGCGCTCCGCAGGGCAGGAAGAACGTTTATTGGAAAAAAAAAAAAAAAATTTTTTTGTTCTTGCAGGAATACATGTTTTAGCTGAAATCTTTCAAAATGAGCCTTTTGCTTTGGTGTTTGCGGTCTGACGCTAGCAAGAAATTGAGAGTAGAACTGCATTAACTAGCGACAAATTTCAGCTCACTTCCTGATTTTATACATAGATTATTTTGTCAAGCAATAACCTTAGAACATTCTCTTCAGGATTTTCTCACGCTAGGCAAGTTCTACGCCCCACCTTTAACCCCGGCTACAGAGACGTTTCACATGCAGTAAACGTGTTCAGTGTAAATACACACTGAGATAGAAATGCGAAAGAGAAAAACACCACGTCCAACTAAAACATTAGAGGAAGTCAGAGATCCACCATAAAAACGAAGAACTTCAAAAGAGGCAAAAAAAAAAAAAAAAGAAAAAGTGGCTCGAGGGCAGAACCACAGAGAGGAAATTTTACCCTCACTGATATAAGCAAAAGTGTGAGACGAGACAGGATTTAAATCCAATTTATCCAATTGGGACTGTTGGTGCACAAATATGCAAATGAGAAAAGGCGGGGTTTAGGATTGTTGAGTGTGAAAGGTCAATAGATAAAAAGCGAAGAACAGCGTGAAACATCTGACCAAGAACCCGGGATTCGTTTTAAAGAATCATTTTTATATCTTACATTTCTGTTCTCATTGATTCGTGACTTCCCTATTGTGTGTGTGTGTGTGTGTGTGTGTGTGTGTGCGTAAAATTGATATCCGTTCCACTTGTGTAATCTGGCTTCATTCCAGACGTTGTGTCAGCTGGTGTGTCGCCACTCACGGCTGTCCAAACTCCGGGTCCGTCTTCCTTTCAGCTGGCGGGTCGGCGTGGTCTGCCGAGCTCACCGTGAAGGATGGGGCCTTGTCAAACGCAGGCTTCTGTTCCACCTTGATCTGCTCTTGACCTGACTCGGTGTGTGTGAGAGAGAGAAAGAGAGAAAGAGAGAGACATGTCTTACTTTTATCCCAACCCAAGAGCAAAATTTTCCGCTTTGTCTCGTTACTATAAATACATCTAAAAAAACCCTCCACAAACAACGCCAGCGTCCTCGTTACTTGTTCTTCGTCATCTCGTTTTATCCTGTTTCTGCTTCGCACGTCGGTGAACAAGCCGAACGACGGTTTGGTAAATATTTGTGGCGGCTAATGTCTTCCTGTTTTGGTCTGATAAATAATGCAGAAGTATTTTCATGCCTCGAAGGCAATTAGTTTGCTTTAGAAGCTCACGACGCAGTCGAGCTAAAGTAAATAATGCGAGGCGGTATTAATTATCCCCTTCTAAATTGCGTCCGTATCCCTGAAACAACTCGGAGGCAGAACGGATTCTCTGAGAGTGAAAGAGTGAAAGGAAGGAGTAGAGAAGTGACAGAGTGTGAGACTGGGAGTGCCTAGCCAACCTGAGGACGAGAGCGAGCTGTCCACAGGAGATGTGAATCACATCACAGCATATTAGTTACTCCACACTCTCATTACGTCGTCAGCTTGCTCGGGCTCCGGAGTCGCGGCGTGGCACAGCGTGAAACACGAGGGAAACGTCTGCGCGATCTGGCAGAAGTAGAGGTGACTATAATGAAGCTTTACAGCAGGGTACCTATTCATAGGCACCACTTTCTACGGCAAGTTTGTGTCAATTCTTATTTTAATAAGAGCGTCGCCATCTCCCAACTCCGGGCTCATGTGGTTCCTGAGCTCACATGGCCTCCAGACGTCCACTTGGGGTTACGGTTTTCCAAAGGCAGCCAGTGGGTGAATAAACGAGTCTGCCTAAAAGTATCAGAACACCTGGCCATTTTTGATTCCAGATGTTAGTCTCACTCGTCCTCCTCCAATCCCCACCGTTTATCTGTGCAGGTTTTCCACTAAAACTTCATGTGACTGTGTGGATTTAATCATTCAGTTCCAATAGTATTAGTGAGATCAGACACTAATGTTGAGGTGAGTTTCAGTCGGGGTTCTAGTTCATCCCACAGTGGGGTCGAGTCACAGCCTGGGCTCTGCAGGACATGAGAATTTTTTTTCCACTCCCAAACATTAAATTAAAAAAATACACTATGTCTTTATAGAGGTCAGGGGTTTTGTCCACAGGGACATGCTGGAACAGGGTTTAAGTCCTACGGTTTCAATGAGGAAGAGCGGAATGATACAACATGCATTGATGTTCTAGTTGATGTTGTGTGACTCAGTATGTTTGGGTAAGACTAATGGGGTGTTCTAGTGAGGTGTTCATGGTAGCTTTTAAGAGTACTGTATGCAAAATAGTGGCTTAGTGTTTAGCACTGTTGTCTCACAGTAAGGTTGTCCCAGGTTTGATTCCCCTGCAGGGGTCTTTCTGTGTGGAGTTTACATGTTTTTCTCTGTGTTTGCATGGGTTTACTCCGGGTTCTCCAGTTTCCTCCTATAGTCCAAAAACATGCATGTTAGATTGATTGATGATTCTCAATTGCCCATAGGAGAGTGAGTGTGTGTGTGACCCTGTGATGGTGGATTGGCGGTCTGTCCAGGGTGTCCCCCTCCCCCCTGCCCCTCGCCGTTTCAGAAATGGCTGGGATAGATAGACTCCAGCAGATCCCTGTGACCCCGAATTAGAGAATAAAGATGATGGGTGTAGAAGAGGAATGAATGAATGAATGAATGATGAATGTATGCAAAGTTTAAAAAAAGGTATTTATGTAGCAAATTATGCTAATGTTGGAACAGACAAAACAAGGTCACTTACTCAATTGATGTTATCGCAAACTGAAGGATGTGCGCGCGAGTAAATACCAACCGCTAGGTGGCTGTAGACGTGTGTTAGCCACAACAAATTATTTTTTATCCCACAAACAACCCGATTATTACGATAGGTTTCAAACATGCTATTTTGGGTCACGCAGTCGTGACGTAACTCTGAACAGAATACTCTGAAAAGTCAAGGGTTGCGTGTTTATACGGTATGTCCTCTAAAAACCCTGTTATTTAGACAACAGCGTTCCAAACGTTTCTTTCTGCGCAAATACACACTTCTAATCGTGCATCATCTGATCAGGAGGATTTGAAAACAAGATAAATGTATGTCACTCTGGATGAGGGTGTCTGCCAAATGTCAGTGAATAAACATCTGGAAAAAATATGGTGATGAGAATGAAGGAATTTTTCTGTTCTGAATTCTCACCTCATCAGTTTTAATGCCGAGCATCGCATCTCAAGCAGCAACAAACAAGAATAATTTTAACACACAAGCCGCTGGATGTCCAGCACGGCCAGCACCTCACACTACCTTCTTCTCCACCATCATCCAGCCAAGTTTCCATCAAGAAAAACACCGCAGCAATCTAAATCTACCGCCTCTGTGTGTTATTACTGCGTGAAGTGTGAGTGAGTTGCTGTGAGATGAAGCGAAGAAGGAGGACGAGGACCTGCCGGTGATGAAGTTGTTATTTCATGTTGCTTTGCTTGGAATAGAAGGAGACGGAGAAAAAGGGTGATGGCGCTGGTTTTGACAAAGACCATCCATATTTCGGCAGGATGTTAACGAGGCCACCAGGCAAGTGATAAATGTCGAGGGTTAAGCTTAGAGGAGGAGGAGCAAGCCCTGACCTCCACCGCGTGATGCTCCCTGATCCACGTCCTTGTCCTCTACCGCGCCCTCTGAGATCCTTCACTTAATGACGGATTGTCTGCAGTAAACGTCAGCGACACCAGGACACGCTTTCGCACTTTTACGTCTTTCGGTGTGCCGACTCCATCGCCCCGATGCTATTCCTCTACTCTCCTTCTCCATTCACAGCGAAGGGGCTCCGACCCCTGGACAACCTTGTGGCTTTGCTGTTGAGTTGGAAACGGTTTTTCACCCGCTGCATTTAAAATGAATAGAAGCTGTTATATAACGTTTATTACTATATATTAGGTAGAATTTTTATATTTAATGAAAAGTGTTTGTTGTTTAAAGCAAATTTCCAGCTAAGGTTTTATATTAAGTATCATTTTGTGACAGCAGCTAAAAATGAAATAGAAATAATTTTATTTACACTCATCAGCTGTTTAAGTTAATAACCGATTTATTATCAATTCACTGATTCATTGACCGCCTTTGAAATAAACCCCGTTAAATATTTCCACTCTTTCATACCGGCAAGCGCTACAGAGCTCGAGAAGGACGCAAGGGCTTCGTGTGAGCGAACAGATATTTCCGAAATAATCAGCTTTTAACCGAAGGCCCAAACAAATTCCATCAGGCAGCGTCGACGGAATCCGCCGTCGTGCCTTTCGCTGCAGTGTGATAGAGGAGAAGAGGTACAGAGGGATGAGGCTGATATCACACCAGTGCAGCTTTTTAACCCAAATAGAGCTGAAACAGAAAATATCCAGCGGTGACGCTCAGAAAAATCTGTAATAGCAGAAAGGATTAGCCGCATCCTCGCGGAACAGTGAAATAACGCTAACACCCTCATCATCATCATCATCATCATCATTAAAAGTCTATTTTAGACGCAGTATATTTACAGTATGCTCACACACTAAACTACTATGAAGTGACTCTATTTACTTTCCATGTTAATTAGTAATGCTAACACGAGCTAGCATGTTTTTTTGCTGAAAGAGATTAAATTAACAACAACAATGACAAACTAGCGATAAAATAAAGTTAGCTGTTTACTGCGTAACTTCATCTATAACATTTTGGTTATACTGTATATCCGGTGCGAAGTTTTTTCCGGTCAAACTGTGAAGCAGAATCTAGAAAACACAACAATTACTACTGTTATTTAATTGTCGTTTCACATTTAAAAAAAAAAAAGAACGCTTTTAACTGAGATGCTAGCTAAGTAGCTTATTTTATTTATTTCTTTATTTATTTAGGGTTCTAAATAAAAAGCTCGTTCTCCAGTGTTACCAGTCTTTTAATAATTTGTTATGAATTGTGTGTACATAAAAATGTTTCTTAAAAAGATGTATTTTTAGCTTATTTTTTATATTTTTTTCATTGCTAATGTTTTTATGAAATTGGTTAAAATTATTCTTTAATCTGCTAACTATAAATTTCCTCCTCTTTATTTTTATAAAAGGACAGACGGAAGTGGTTAAGGAAATTCCTCCTGTTTTGCACATGTGCTAATTGATGCTAATGCTAGTCAGACACGTTACCGTTGCTGTGTCGATTAGCGGATAAACCTGACTAGCGAGCTAACCGTGGGGGGAAAATGTAGCTGAGGTAAAATGAAATGAAATGTTAGTAGAATTAATAATTAATCATTTTAATTGTTGTCACAGCATCAGGATGAGACACAGCTAACGAGTGTATGTGCTGAGGACATTTTCCAAACCCTCTGTTTTAGGGACGTGATTTAAAATGTTCTAAACGTGTGTTTATTGATAGTTTTGTTCTAAGAAAGTTTTCTATCAACATTTTTTGAACATTTATCAATAACACCATACGGACGTTCTAATAACATTATTCTAAAAACATTTTCCCCCAGTTTCACTAGAGAACCTATTATTAACGTTATGAGAAAATTCCATTTAAAAACGTTATGTCCTAACATTTAACCAACTTTTTAAGAACGTTAGCAAAAGTAATTGTTAGCTGGGTACCAGAGTGTAAACACACAAGCTAGCACAATTCTTCACTACGCCACCAGGGGGCATTTCTGAGTTCTGCACACCTTTTTAGCCGAATCCTGCTCACTTCCTGTCCACACACTGGATACCAGAGGTGGATTTGATGACAGATGTGAAACATCTGTGTTTGTGGATATTGAAGGAATTTTGAAGCTGTTTGCACGTCGTTGTTTTGGGATTCTTTGTCGATTACTGCGTTTGCGTAATGGTGTTACCGAGCAACCGTTTTTTATTGCATTAAACCTTTGAAATGCACATACGTTCTCCTTGTTTTTATTTTCTCTCTCTCGTTCTTTATTATCTTCTTTGTTAGCTTTTATTTCTTCACGCCACCTGCTCAGGCGCTAACAGAGCTCTTTATACCTTTAACAAAAAAAAAAAAAAACAACTTCCCCATTGACTGATCTGTGCTTTCTTTGGAAACAGTTAATTACAGTCATTTATTATAATTGCTGGAAAGCTACGTTAAAAGGCCGCTGTCGGAAACGGGCCGCCCACCCGACCCCCCTTGACGACGGCGTCTCCGGGAAGTGCGAATCGTCTGCTCTCAGACGCAACCAATCGAGAAATTAATTGCGTTTAATTTTCGTTAGGTGAAACGGGCCACATCCAGATTTTAAACTTTGAACAGAAAAAACAAAGAACAAGATGAAGCGAGGAAAAGATTCCGTTACCGACTCCTTAAAAAAAAACATCTGGTTTTGAGATTAGAAGAAAACATCTCGGTTACACAACAGGACACGACACCGGCCATATTTCACTGCAGACAACATTATGAATTTTCTGCTTCACTTTATTAAGTTATTTATCACAATAACAACCTCCTCGCCGCATTTCGGCTGACTTGCAGTTAACTTTTACTTCTCGTCTTTTTGTTTATATATTTTTTTTCATATTCGTCACATTTTTTGGTCTCTGACAGTAAAATCGGATTAGTTTTCAGACATTTTATCTAACAGACCATGAATTGAAGATAAGTGAAAATTTCCTGAATATATAAACAAAAATACAACAACTTCTAACAATTTCTGAAAAAGAAAAGAACAAAATCATGAAAGTGATAAAGAATCAATTTCATAATCAACTACGGACTATGATGTCTAGAAAAAAATAATTTTTTTATTTTTGTTTTTTTAATTAATCTTAAAAAAATGTTATTTTTTCATTATAATTTCTTTACATTTCGGTGTTCTTACTTCTCTTGATGTGTTGATTCAGTATTTCTTGATGATTCAATTGGAACCGAATGATCAAATCCACACAGTCACATGACCAAGTCTAGTGGAAAACCTGCACAGAAGAACGGAGGTGATTATAGAAACAAGAGTGTGACTAACATCTGGAACAGGATCTTGAAAAAAAACCCTCACAGATGCCTGTAATGGACAGGTGTCCCAATATTTCTGACCTTATAAGTTTATAATGCTGTTTTGTGAATTAAAAACTCTTATAATGAGACGCTAATGTGAGCGTTGTTTGTTCTTCAGAACAGAACTTCACTAAAACTTCATGGTTCCTCATGACTCTGAACACTGAAAAAAGTTCCATCTCTCTCTGTCTTTCCATGAGGAGAAAGTGCTTCCTCTACAGATTCTGGATTCATTCTTCACCGGATGTTGTGATACAGATGTTAGCCAGCTGTTTGCACCACAGCAGAAGGAGCTGGTGAGGCAGCAGGAATAATGAGAGCTCAGGAGAGGTCGGAGTTTGCCAGCGCTGAGCCGGGGTCGGCTCCTCGCTCTGACCTTTCAGGTAGGCTGATTTATTTGGAGATGTTCGGCGCAAAACACACACACACACACACACACACACACGGGTAGTAAACAAACACCGTGCAGCAAACTCACGGCTGGATATATATAAAGAACCTGCCGTGATTGATGCTCGGTTGTCTGAAATGTCTTTGTGTGTTGTTTCCCAGCATGACAATGTCCGTGTGCACAAATCCCCTGATCTCCATGAAGACATGCTGTGTTCTGGATGTTCTGGAGTAGAAGAACTCTCATGTCCTGTAAAGAGTCTTAATTCTGACTCAACCCCCTTGAAACTGAACACCTTTGGGATGAACTGGAACCCCGACTGAACCCCAGACCTCCGAACCTCAACAGTGACCAGTAACATGGAACGGAGTTACATAATTTAATTACAAAATGAATGCAATACTTTCATACTATGTAGTGTGTGAAGTGGGTAAAATGTCTAGTGGATGATCTCCTAGATCTGCCCAAATTCTGAAGTACATATTTGATGGACACTTTACTGTCCCATGATCCCGCGGGAGAGAGAGAGACGACCCCTCATATTCCAAAATGCATTTCTTATCAGTCAGAAAGTACATACTAACTGAAATGTAGTACCTAGTAAAGTAGTATGCAATTTCAGACCATTATGTAGGACTTTATTACCCCATCAGGCCACCAGAGGGCAACCATGGTGATTTTTTAAAGTTTTTATGTCTGTTGTTTCATTTCTTCGTTGTGTCCTGTTAAAAAAGTTAGTAGTATAGACGAAATTGGGATGTTCCGCCATGTTGGTATTGTCATGTGACAAACCACGCAGCTTTCCTCCATTTTGGAATATGATGAGTCGTTTCTCCTGCGGAATCATGGGACAGTAAAGTGTCCATTGTATGTGTACTTCAGAATCCGGGTGGATGTAGGAGATCATCCATAAACTCCGGTCGCACACTATATAGTATGAAAGTATGCAATTTTGGACAGGGCCTGTCAGTTGGGTCATGTGTTTCACCTCTGTCTTGTGATTGGTTGTTCCGAGCTTTAGATGTTTCGAGAATAATGAACTGTTTTTAATTTGTTGGTGCATTTAAACATGCGTGAACGTTAAAGCTGCACGTAGCGATGAAAGGTGGTGGCGACTGAAAAGTGTGTGTGTGTGTGTGTGTGTGTGTGTGTGTGTGTGTGTGTATTTTTAATATAGATGCCTCAGAGTAATTAGCACTCGAGGCTCCAGGGAAAGTTTAAAAGAGAAGGTTTTTTTCCCTCTGAATTGCCTAAAGAGAAAAACTTTATTACTATTGATTCAGAGATTCGATTCCCTTTTGCTGTTATTCACTTTTATTTCTTTATATATTTAGATTTTGGAAAAGTTTCCAGATATTTTATACACCAGATAACAGATGGCATTAAAGAGAAGAGAAGAAAAGAAAAAAATGACAAGAAAAAAGAAAAAGAGAAGAAATGGAAATGAGAAATAAAAGAAGAAAAAGAGAAGAGAAATTAAAAGAAGTAAAGAGAAGAGAAAAGAGGATAAGTGAAAAAAAAAAAGAAAAGAAAGAAATAAAAAGAGATAAAAAATAAAAAGAAGAGAAGAGAAGAGAAGAGAAAGTGAAGAAATGAGATGAGAAATAAGAGAAAAAAAGAGAAGAAATAAGATAATTAAAGAGAAAAGAAGAGAAATTTAAAAAGGAGATGAAAAATAAAGAGAAGAGAAGAGAAGAGAAGAGAAGAGAAGAGAAAGTGAAGAAATGAGATGAGAAATACAGAGAGGAAATAGATAAGAATAGAAATAAAGAGAAGAGGTAAGAGAAGAGATGTGTCGTGTTGTGTTTGTTGTGTGTGTGTTGGTGCGTCGTGTTTGTGTTTGTGTGTTGTGTTTTAGTGTGTTGTGTTTGTTGTGTTGTGTTAGTTGTGTGTTGTTTGTTGTGTTTGTTGTTGTTGTGTTGTGTTAGTGTGTGTGTTGTGTTGTGTTGGTGTGTTGTGTTGTGTTAGTGTGTTGTGTTTGTTGTGTTGTGTTGTTGTGTGTGTTGTTGTGTTGTGTTGTGTTGTGTTTGTGTGTTGTGTGTTGTGTTTGTGTTGTGTTGTGTTGTGTGTTTGTGTTGTGTGTGTTGTGTTGTTGTAGTGTGTTGTGTTGTGTTTTGTTGTTTTGTGTTGTGTTAGTGTGTTGTGTTGTTGTGTTTGTTGTGTTGTGTTAGTGTGTTTGTGTTGTGTTGTGTTGTGTTGTGTTGTGTTGTGTTGTGTTGTGGTTTGTTGTGTTTGTTGTGTTGTGTTTGTGTCGTGTTGTGTTTGTTTTGTTGTGTTGGTGCGTCGTGTTGTGTTGTTATGTTGTGTTAAGTTCAGGTTTGAGGTTTTGTTGTTCTGTATTTTAGAATTTAGCTCAGGTTCTCGGCTCTGGTGGTCTGGAGGTCTTGCTGTAGCTTGTTGCTCATTAGTAGGTGACGGGGTCAGTAAACGCATATATAATAAGTTATGTGTATATATGTTAGATATATATATAGTGTTTAGCTTAATGTGTTGATATATATAGATATATTATGTTAGATATATATGTGTTAGATATATAGATATATATATATATATGTGTTAGATATATATGTATGTTAGATATATATGTGTTAGATATATATGTTATATAGATATGTTAGATATTAGATATATATGTTAGATATATATGGTGTTAGATATATATGTGTTAGATATATATATATAGTATGTTTATATTATATATGTAGTATATATATGTGTTAGATCTATGTATGTTAGATATATATGTAGGTTTAGATATATATGTGTTAGATATATGTATGTTAGATATATATGTATGATATATATGTTAGATATATGTATAGATATATGTATGTTAGATATATGTATGTTAGTTATATATATATATATAGATGTGTTAGATATATATGTATGTTGTTAGATATATATAGATATATATGTATGTTAGATATATATGTATGATTAGATAATTTGTTAGATATATATGTGTTAGATGTATATATGTACTATATTTTTTAGGATTAGTATGTTAGATATATAGTATGTTAGATATTATGTTTTAGATAATGTGTTAGATATATAGTATGTTAGATATATATGTGTTAGATATATATGATAATATGTAATGTTAGATATATGTATGTATGTATGTTAGATATGTATATATATGTTGATATATGTTAGATATATATGATATATATGGTTAGATATATATGTATGTATATGTTAGAGATATATATGTTGATATATATGTGTTAGATATATATGTATGTTAGATATATGTATGTATGATATATGTTAGATATATATGTGTTAGATATATATGTGTTAGATATATATGTAGTTATATATGTATGTTAGATATCCTGTAGATATATGTATGTTAGATATATATGTGTTAGATATATATGTGTTATGTATATATATGTATGTTATATATATATGTCGGATATATATGTGTTAGATATATATGTATGGTTAGATATATGTATGTTAGATATATATATGTATGTATATGATATTATAGATATATATATGTATGTTAGATATATGTGTTAGATAGATATATGTATGTTAGATATATATGTTATAGATATATTATGTTAGATATATATGTGTGTTAGATATATATGTGTTAGATATATAGATATATATGTTAGATATATGTATGTTAGATATATGTATGTTAGATATGTAGATATATGTGTTAGATATATATGAATATATGTTAGATATATATGTATGTTAGATATATATGTATGTTAGATATATATGTGTTAGATATGTATGTATGTTAGATTATATGTATAGGTTAGATATATGTATGTTAGAGATATATATATGTGTTAGATATATATGTGTTAGATATATATATAGCTATATATGATATATGTTAGATATATATGTATATATATGATATATTGTTAGATATATATGTGTTAGATATATATATATGTATGTTGATCTGTTAGATATATATGTGTTAGATATATATGTGTTAGATATATATGTATAGTATAGTTATATATGTGTTAGATATATATGTATGTTAGATATATTGATTAGATATATATAGACTATATGTGTAGATATTAGATGTATATATATATGTTAGATATATATGTGTTAGATATATATGTTAGTATAGATTATATGTTAGATATGTATGTTAGATATATATGTGTTAGATATATATATATGTTAGATATATATGTGTTAGATATATATGTATGTTAGATATATATGTGTTAGCTATATATGTGTTAGATATATATTATTATGATATATAACTGTAAATAAATATGAACTGTATATTTCTCCTATGATATGATTTTATTTATATTATCAAGTTTTTATATATTATCAGTAAAGTCACATGTTTAGTTGTTGAAATATCGCTCATAAAATAATGAGTTAAAATCATTAAAATATGTTATTAAATAACCGCAATTTTTCAACGGTGTGATGTTTACAGTAACATAAAGGCGGTTTTTAAGCCAATCACAGCCCAGAGATTTAAATATTAAAATCTGATGACTGAGTTTTAATAGTTTTAACTTTCTTAGCTAGAACAAGCTGTAATATTACTTTTAAAGGTAATCGTCTGTTTCCTCCGTAATCAGGTTCGCTGTCGTCCTCCTCCTCCTTCTGATTGGAACCGATTTGTCTGCCGTTTTGAATGTTTAGCAAGTAAAAGCAAAGTAATGAGTCGTGTGATTACTTTTTACCAGGAAGTAATGAGGAAGGTGACGGCGTTGCCGACTCGAATCCACTCCTTTATTAATTTCCAATAGATGTTTTTTTTTTCCTTGGCGTGACTCTTCTAACACTGCGTTCTAATTAATGATCAATCTCATTTTCTTGGATGTGTCTCGCTTCGTCAGCCGTCGTTTCCGCTCGCGAGGAAGTCGAAACGGTATCCGTAATTTAATGTTTTAGTTTTAAAGCTAAACATTGTGAAAACAATTTCAGACCTGCGAGCGAAAATAAGTTTTCATGAGTGGAAATTCTGTGAAGAAAAAAACAAAAAAAGAAGCGGGAAAGATTTTAAAGCGGTCAGGGCGCTCAGCAGGGCAGGAGAACGTTATTTGGAAAATGTTCTTGCAGGAAAATATCATTGTTTTATGCTGAAATCTTTCAAAATGAGCTTTGCGGTGTTTGCGTCTGACGCTAGCAAGAAATTGAGAGTAGAACTGCATTAACTAGCGACAAATTTTAGCTCACTTCCTGATTTTATACATAGATTATTTTGTCAAGCAATAACCTTAGAACATTCTCTTCAGGATTTTCTCACGCTAGGCAAGTTCTACGCCCCACCTTTAACCCCGGCTACAGAGACGTTTCACATGCAGTAAACGTGTTCAGTGTAAATACACACTGAGATAGAAATGCGAAAGAGAAAAACACCACGTCCAACTAAAACATTAGAGGAAGTCAGAGATCCACCATATAAAACGAAGAACTTCAAAAGAGGCAAAAAAAAAAAAAAAAAAAGAGAGGAAAAGCGGCTCGAGGGCAGAACCACAGAGAGGAAATTTTACCCTCACTGATATAAGCAAAAGTGTGAGACGAGACAGGATGATTTAAATCCAATTTATCCAATTGGGACTGTTGGTGCACAAATATGCAAATGAGAAAAGGCGGGGTTTAGGATTGTTGAGTGTGAAAGGTCAATAGATAAAAAGCGAAGAACAGCGTGAAACACCTGACCAAGAACCCGGGATTCGTTTTATAGAATCATTTTTATATCTTACATTTCTGTTCTCATTGATTCGTGACTTCCCTATTGTGTGTGTGTGTGTGTGTGTGTGTGTGTGTGTGTGTGTGTGTGCGTAAAATTGATATCCGTTCCACTTGTGTAATCTGGCTTCATTCCAGACGTTGTGTCAGCTGGTGTGTCGCCACTCACGGCTGTCCAAACTCCGGGTCCGTCTTCCTTTCA
This sequence comes from Bagarius yarrelli, assembly GCA_005784505.1. Classification (NCBI taxonomy): domain Eukaryota; kingdom Metazoa; phylum Chordata; class Actinopteri; order Siluriformes; family Sisoridae; genus Bagarius; species Bagarius yarrelli. The sequence continues at coordinate 52,540 of VCAZ01000383.1, read as the reverse complement.
GCTGGCGGGTCGGCGTGGTCTGCCGAGCTCACCGTGAAGGATGGGGCCTTGTCAAACGCAGGCTTCTGTTCCACCTTGATCTGCTCTTGACCTGACTCGGTGTGTGTGAGAGAGAGAAAGAGAGAAAGAGAGAGACATGTCTTACTTTTATCCCAACCCAAGAGCAAAATTTTCCGCTTTGTCTCGTTACTATAAATACATCTAAAAAAACCCTCCACAAACAACGCCAGCGTCCTCGTTACTTGTTCTTCGTCATCTCGTTTTATCCTGTTTCTGCTTCGCACGTCGGTGAACAAGCCGAACGACGGTTTGGTAAATATTTGTGGCGGCTAATGTCTTCCTGTTTTGGTCTGATAAATAATGCAGAAGTATTTTCATGCCTCGAAGGCAATTAGTTTGCTTTAGAAGCTCACGACGCAGTCGAGCTAAAGTAAATAATGCGAGGCGGTATTAATTATCCCCTTCTAAATTGCGTCCGTATCCCTGAAACAACTCGGAGGCAGAACGGATTCTCTGAGAGTGAAAGAGTGAAAGGAAGGAGTAGAGAAGTGACAGAGTGTGAGACTGGGAGTGCCTAGCCAACCTGAGGACGAGAGCGAGCTGTCACAGGAGATGTGAATCACAGCGTATTAGTTACTTCACACTCTCATTACGTCGTCAGCTTGCTCGGGCTCCGGAGTCGCGGCGTGGCACAGCGTGAAACACGAGGGAAACGTCTGCGCGATCTGGCAGAAGTAGAGGTGACTATAATGAAGCTTTACAGCAGGGTACCTATTCATAGGCACCACTTTCTACGGCAAGTTTGTGTCAATTCTTATTTTAATAAGAGCGTCGCCATCTCCCAACTCCGGGCTCATGTGGTTCCTGAGCTCACATGGCCTCCAGACGTCCACTTGGGGTTACGGTTTTCCAAAGGCAGCCAGTGGGTGAATAAACAAGTCTGCCTAAAAGTATCAGAACACCTGGCATTTTTGATAATCGTATTCCAGATGTTAGTCTCACTCGTCCTCCTCCAATCCCCACCGTTTATCTGTGCAGGTTTTCCACTAAAACTTCATGTGACTGTGTGGATTTAATCATTCAGTTCCAATAGTATTAGTGAGATCAGACACTAATGTTGAGGTGAGTTTCAGTTGGGGTTCTAGTTCATTCCACAGTGGGGTCGAGTCACAGCCTGGGCTCTGCAGGACATGAGAATTTTTCCACTCCCAAACATTAAAAATACACTATGTCTTTATAGAGGTCAGGGGTTTTGTCCACAGGGACATGCTGGAACAGGGTTTGAGTCCTACGGTTTCAACAAGGAAGAGCGGAATGATACAACATGCATCGATGTTCTAGTTGATGTTGTGTGACTCAGTATGTTTGGGTAAGACTAATGGGGTGTTCTAGTGAGGTGTTCATGGTAGCTTTTAAGAGTACTGTATGCAAAATAGTGGCTTAGTGTTTAGCACTGTTGTCTCACAGTAAGGTTGTCCCAGGTTTGATTCCCCTGCAGGGGTCTTTCTGTGTGGAGTTTACATGTTTTCTCTGTGTTTGCATGGGTTTACTCCGGGTTCTCCAGTTTTCCTCCTTCCTCCTCCTATAGTCCAAAAACATGCATGTTAGATTGATTGGTGATCAATTGCCCATAGGAGTGAGTGTGTGTGTGACCCTGTGATGGATTGGCGGCCTGTCCAGGGTGTCCCCCTCCTGCCCCTCGCCGTTTCAGAAATGGCTGGGATAGACTCCAGCAGATCCCTGTGACCCCGAATTAGAGAATAAAGATGATGGTGTAGAAGATGAATGAATGAATGAATGAATGAATGAATGTATGCAAAGTTTAAAAAAAGGTATTTATGTAGCAAATTATGCTAATGTTGGAACAGACAAAACAAGGTCACTTACTCAATTGATGTTATCGCAAACTGAAGGAGTGCGTGAGTAAATACCAACCGCTAGGTGGCTGTAGACGCGTGTTAGCCACAACAAATTATTACAATAGGTTTCAACATGCTATTTTGGGTCACGCAGTCGTGACGTAACTCTGAACAGAATACTCTGAAAAGTCGAGGGTTGCGTGTTTATACGGTATGTCCTTTAAAAACCCTGTTATTTAGACAACAGCGTTCCAACGTTTCTGCGCAAATACACACTTCTAATCGTCCCCGATCCTAAAAGCGTAACTTCAAAGCAAAAGCAGTAAAAATCCCCACGTGTGCTGCCTCGTCCGTCTCTTAATGTAACACTGACGCGCAAAAATAGACACGGATTCCTAACGAGTGACACTGATTATATTCGCCTGCACATTAAAACATTCCCTCCAGTATCAATTGTCATTGAGTCAAGAGCAAACCATACACTAGCTGTAATGTATTATTCAGCGTGTGTGTGTGTGTGTGTGTGTGTGTGGGATACTTGTCTTATATAGGTGTGTGTGTTGGGGTGGGGGGTGGGGGGGAGTTCTATCTTTTGTTCCCACAACTTTATGAATCTCTGACAGTCGTGACCTTACCGGGACACTGTTGTTGTCTTAAACCCTGAAAAATTTAAACTTCATTTCTATTGAATATTTTTAAGGGTTGAGGTTCGAGTTGAGTTTAACGTTCATTTTTAAAATACAATGAATTTCTGAAGCTGCAAATGAACGAAAATTCTTGAAGCGCTTTAACAAAAAACTCACAAACACTGGAGAAAATATTTAAATATGTTTGTAATAATCATAAATGTGCAAATTTCCATACAAGAAGACTCGTTATTGGCTCATTAACTAACTTTAGTCAAATATATTCGACTGGTATAGTTAGTCTGCAGATTTATGGAGTTTTGTGGGTGTCGCTAATCACCAAATTCTGCGTTAGAATCTCTTTAAATTCAGTACAGTGAAATTTCAGCATACGAATGTTCCTCAATGTGACTTCTTAATGCCAAAATGTGTATTATGATACGATTTACGTAAATGAAGTAAAATATGCTAAAAATACGCCAACAAAATAAGGTGCAAAATTACGCAGCTTAAAACACATTTAGCTTGAAACTTGAAACAATTACGTACAATTTGTAAACTCGCTTCGCTTTTCACTGATGCAAACTGGTTTAGGGCGGCTTTAGATGTACGCGGATCTTAGTCGCTGGTCCATTCTGTCGTTCAGATGCTGTTGCAATTTTCTTTTGCAGAATTCAAATTTTTTAGATGAAAAGCCATATTTGTATTCCAAGGATTCATTATAGATCTAAAATTCTACAGAAATTGGAAATGGACTAGTGTCACTTTGATTGATTGACTATCCTGCCAATCAGAGTCATGTTTGTGCTTGTGTATGTAGAAGAATTTTTACTACAAAGAAGTTCCGCTTAAACGACAATGTTTGGCAAACGATGACCTTAAATCTGGTTAAAATAAAAAAAGAGTAGAAGCAGCTTAATAATCATAAAATACTAAATATACATATATTTGGTCTGGTTACATAATCGTGCTTGAAACCCAGTGAGTGTGTGTGTGTGTGTGTGTGTGTGTCAGATGTGACCGTATTCCTCCATCTCACTATCACATGCAGTGGAACACAAAGCAAATCGATGTGGAATTCCACAGGGATCGAATCTGGCCTTCAGCCTGTCTGAACTTCATCATTAAAGCCTGGACCTGCTGTCTCACACGCCTCCGAGGCGTCCGTGAGCGCCGACCAATTAGAGTGCCCTCTTTATCTGAAATGACCAATTTATCAGTCTGCCTCTGGACTCCGAAATGACTACACTGCCGAAGCTAAAAAGCACGAGGACGAACGATAGGAACAGAAATGCAGAGAGGAGCCGCCAGAACCGATTTATTGATTTATAACAACAAAACATCATTTGGTTGGCATGTATTGCAATGTTTCATTGTAGCGAAATCACCAAACAATGAAAATGTCATTGTTTTCTAGTATAAATGAAAAATGAATTAAATTAATAGCAAATAGTCAAAAATCTGACTTTATTTCATACACAACTGAATCTGGCAGTTACTTCTTAGAGATCTCAGGTCTAATATTGTTCAATTTTTATATTGTTCTTTGTTAAAAATATATCTTTAATTTCATTCTATTCTAGTACTAATCATTATGAGATTTTAATTGACTATTTTAAAAAAAATCAGAGTTTCTTTTAGAATGTGCTTATTCATATGTTATTACACGTCTGTTACATGTTTATTACTATGTGAGCATCAGCAACTTTTTCAAGGAGTTCTATTCTATATATTATAGGATCTATTCTATATATTTTCTATATATTCCAAATACGAGACGACTCCTCAGATTCCAAAATGGCGGAAAGGAAGCGGCGCCGCGGCGACTTTACAAGAGTTTAAAGTAACTTTAATACTTCAGGATAAAAACATTGTTCATTGTAGTTAAATTTCACTCCTTTATCATCATCACACTTTAAACATTAACACACTTTATATTCACACTGCTGTGACGCTGTAAGTCATGTGACCAAATCAACATGGCGGATGTAGTACAACCCAATTTATACTATACTAAACCGTGTTTTTTTTAATGTACTAAACCGATTTCATTAGCAATAACTTGGGAAGGAGGAACTAACTCAACTGTAGTACAGATTTCAGTAGGATGTGATCCTATTTTTAACTCTCCATCTAAAATATTGTGAATTAGAGAACTGCGAAATGTGTGTATTAAATAACACTTTTTTTAGCTGTAAGGAAAAATCAAGCTGTTGTTAGCACTTATGTGAAATATTAGCGGTTAGCTTCGAGGTGTGTTGCTGAGAAATCTAATCTTCTCACGGATCGTAAGGTTTCGCTGCTAGCACGCTAGTCCGATCAGCGTGTTTTGGCTTGTTTTTTTGGGGGGGAGAGAAAACCCCAGATACTTTCTTTCATTCTACACCACTGAGATTATTCAAGTTTAAAATTTGCAACTAATTAAAGCCACGTTCCAGATTAGATTCTTCCCAAGAACATTTAACTTTAATTGTCTTACGCAATTACCCGTGACTTCATGGAGAGCGGAGTACTATTCTTTAATTGTCTTGTTTTCTCTGGAGAAACGAGAGGAGAATTATAGCCTGTATAATTACAAGAGGCGAGAAAAGGCTAAAAATCTCTCTTACAAACCGGTCGAGGTGAAAGATGCGCTTCATATTCGCAGGAACTCGTGCGGTGACCGGAACCAATTGATGTCCCCTTTGGTGACATTCGCTTTAGGTTGTGTTTCTTTGTGAGTTTCTTCATTTTTGTCTCAATAAATTACTGCCATGTTCCCCAGTGTCACCCGTGAACAAAAAAAAGGTTCTTTAGACTGTAGAAAAGTTCTTTACAGTGAACTCTTAAAAAAAAAACCAAAAAGAACCCAAATAATGCTTTTTTAAAGAAAAAAAATGAGAAAGGAACCGAGCCGGAATCGAACCCAGGTCGCCGGAGCACAGCTGCGCATGTGGGTGTCGGCCACAAATTATGTATAAAAATAAGGTCTTAAATGTTTTTTTGTCAGTATGTGTGATTCTTTAAAGAACTTTTAACATCAGAGTAATAAAAAAGGTATTTTTATAAAGATTCCAGAATTTATTATTATTATTATTTTTTCCACAGTTTTACATTTCTAGCATTTGGCAGATGTTTTTATCCAGAAAGACTTACAGTTATCTCTAATATACACCTGATTAATTGGGGCTTAAGGGCCTTGGTCAGGGGCCCACAGTGGTAACTTGGTGGTGCTGGGAATTAAACCTCGATCTTTCAATTTACAGCATTTGGCAGACGTCCTTATCCAGAGCAACTTACATAAATCTCATTTATACAACTGAGCAATTAAGTCCAGCAGTGGTGGCTTGGTGGAGCTGGGAATCGAACCCACAATCTTCGGGTTGGTGGTCCAATACCTTAACCAGGAGCCGCCGCTTAGAAGTCCAACAGCTTAACCACTGTGCTAGCACTTTCTTGATAAACACAGTGAAAAAAAATTGAAAAAAACAATTGATGTCATCAAAATCGTTCCAAAAAAAAAAAAAAAAAAGTTTTTTGAATCCTGAAAAAAAGGAAGCTTTTTTTTCACACTTCCATAAAATAATTGGAATTGTATTTTTGTCTGGGTTTGTGGTTCTAAGAAGAATTTCATACATCTATTGTTCAAGATGCTTCGTAGCTATAAAAAAAAGACCATCATTCATCATGTTTTCGCAGTGACATCATTAAAGAACTGTTTTTGGTTCCCTAAAGAACCTTTAAGTTAATGGTTCTAAAATTTTGATTTAAGGGCTGTGAAGAACAATTTTATTGGAAAAAAATTTTACATAGAAGGTTCTTGATCCGCCCTGACGTGGAACCGTGCAGGAACTTTTATTTTTAGGAGTGTATCCGAGGACCAGGTTAGCATTCAGAGTTCATACTCTCTTTGAAGGTAAAGGTCACTTTCGTCAGTACAAACTTTTCGTCTTTGGTGCCTCATCTTATCTCGCCTTTGCTTACCGCCGCCGCCGCGGCGCATCACTCCGAGGATGTTTAAAGCTTTAGTAGAAATTCTGTCTGCGTTTGTCATCGTGAATAATGTGCCACCGTTCTCGGCGTCTCTTAAAGCGTCGGTATTAATGAAAGCCTCGGTTCCAAATCCGCCTCCTGACAGAAGTCGCGACAAACATCTCCCGGATAAAGGCAGCGCTGAAACGCTCAAAGCCTTTCGGGTGTTACACTTTAAACAAACACAAAAACACAAAGAGAAGCGTGATAACATCAAAGGACGCCGTGTCTTCCACGTCTTCTCACAGGATGCAAATTACTGTATTACTGACTGTCCATGTTTAATGGCTCAGTTTGATGTTCACTGATTCGAAGAGTCCAAATATTGGAATATAAAAATGTAATATAAATACATCAAAATAACAAAAATGTAAATGCTGCAAAAAAAAATGCAGTGTGGTTTCACTCTGGTAGAACCTTGAAAAGGGGTTCTGCAATGATTTTTGGTTCCCCAAAAAACCTTTTCAGTAAATGCTTCTCAAAGAAACCCTTTTCTTTTTGAACTATTTGCACTGGAAATGTTCTATAGATGTTAAAAGTACTTCACTGAACGAAAGAACCTTTTATTATTTACAAGTGGTGGTGGAGGTACTGGTGGAGGTGCTGGTATTGCTGCCGGTAATGGTGAGGGGGATGATGGAGAGGATGATGATGATGCTGGGGCTGTAGTTTATGGTGATTTTGAAGTGAAGGTGACTGCAGGAGATGATGGTGGTAAAGGTGATGGTGGAGATGAAAATGATGCTGAAGGTGAAAATGTTGGTGATGCTGGTGGTTAAGGTGATGTATAATAATAAATAATAGGTGATGTGATAATAAAGAGGATGCTGATGGTGATGCTGGAGGTAAATGGATAGATGGAGATAAAGGTGATGCTGAGGTTGAAGGTTAAGAGTAATAAAGGTTATTCTGATGCTAAAAGTGATGGTGGAGATGATGCTAATGACGTTGATGGTGATTAAAAGCAGTCAGGTCCTTTTACCCAAAGCCAGAAGAAATTAATTTTAGATATCCTGTGTCCATGTTGGTTATGGAGTGTGTTTGTCTTGTCTCGCGCTTGTCTTATGAAATTAACCAATCAGAGGACATAGAAGGATCTCTGTTTTAATCCACACCACTAAGGGTTAATATAGTCATATAAAAGTTTGTTTTCCACCCAGATGTTTGTATGTTCTTGTTCTGTAGATCAGCAGCTGGAATTTGATCTTTAACCCCTAAAATTCTGTAGCAAACACGTCTCACACTTAAACACAACGGGGTCCTGATTCAGTTTCAGTCAGACAGAAATAAAAATGTTCATGTTTAACGTAAATATGCGGAGCTTTTTGTCCGTTTACAAAGACATGGTGTGTTAATGTTAAGCAGATTAAGTGTGTGTGTGTGTGTGTGTGTGTGTGTGCACTTGGGAGTAAATGAATTTTCAGGACGGTGCCAAAAACCCATAAACAGCAATAAAATGCGGAATAAATATTATTTAATAGTTAGAATAATGACAGTTTGGCTTTAAAAGTGTGTATCAGTCGTCTTAGGTACGTTCTGTGCACTTTTATGGGAACATCGGCTAAAAAGTTTTCCGGAAGGTGTTAAAGATCCTGATGCACTTCTTCTGGGGAGTTTGAGGTTCTTAATTACTGTATATTTATTTATTTATTTATTTATTAATTATATGTGAGTGGTTAGTAAGTTAGTTATCACACTGAAAAGAACCTTTTCTAAACTCCGCCTTTATTCCTGGCTGGAGGAATGTAGAAATGTAGAAACAGCATTTTGGAAGCTCGTCTCATTATTTTGCAGTGGCTCAGTCCGACATCCTATATTTCCATACTTTAAAACTGAGTGTGTGAAACTGAGTATGCGAAACAAGTAGCAGGTCCGAATCCTTAGTATGAATAGTGTGAATTACAGCATGAGTAAAGTCGATCTTTTACCTCTGTCTGGATTCTGAAGTACACATACTATGGACACTTTACTGTCCCATGATCCCGCGGGAGAGAGAGACGACTCGTCATATTCCAAAATGGCGGAATGAAAGCGGCGACGTGGCGACTTTACAAGAGTTTAAAGTAACTTTAATACTTCAGGATAAAAGCATTGTTCATTGTAGATAAATTTCAGTCATTTATCATCATCGCACTTTAACCATTAATACATTTTAAATTATCGCAGTTGTGACGTCATATGTCACGTGATGATATCAACATGGCGGATGTAGAACGTCTGAATTTCATTCGTACTCCTTAATAATCATATTAGAAGAATGTACTTGTTTAATGCTTGGGAAGTGGTAGAAAGTGGTGGCTGAAGGTCAACCCAAAGATCGTGGGTTCGATTCCCAGCTCCACCAAACTACCACTGTTGGGTCCCTGAGTAAGGTCCTTAATCCTCATCCTCAGTTGTTTAAAATGTAAGTCACTTTGGATAAGGACGGGCTGCCAAATGCTGAAAATGTAAAGTTTGAAATGTCAGACGATGAAGAACGAGGATTCAGTGTGAACCTGGGAACGAAAGAGCAGCGTAAAAACAGCGTCTGCCTGAAGATCTGAAGAACCAGAGTGTAAAAACAAACACGGAGATCTTTTACACTGGACATAAATTTGTCATTCAAACAGTAGTTAATAACAGATTTTTTCTCATATTTACCAAATTGTTATTCATCACCACCTGCTTTAGCAGTAATGAATGTAAAAGATGCACAAACCTTTAACTCATTAGTCAGACCGCCGCTGTGCCGTGCCACCCCTTACCGGTAGCCCACTAGTTAAACTTGCCTCCTGTGACAGAGCTGAAAAATTCCTCTCTGGCTGCTCGAAAGCCAACCACTGTGATGGGGTGGGGTTTTTTTCACCCTTGTCTTATTTGCTTTCGGCTGCTGCCAGCGTGACGCACTGATAATAAAGGGACAATGTCACACGTCTTTTTAATCCCACCTTCCTCCCTTTTTCTCTGCCAGTTAAATTAATCAGCTTGAAGCCCTGGAATCCCTAGAGAGAGTTTAGCGTCGGTGGGTGAGGAGAAGCTTGCAGAGCCTCCAGTCGCTCTTGATTCCCAGAAGCCCCAGCTGTGCTCCAGAACGCCGTGTGCCGGTTCGTCTCTAAGAGCAAAAAACGCAGGAATGTCCACACCAAAGAGACTGAGACCAGAAGAGAACATTCTCTTATATTTAAATCTATAACATAACCTTTACCTGCATCACCAATAAACCATTACAACCATTAAGCCGTTCTTCTGCCCGTGGTGTAATTTAATTCTTAGCCATTATGTTGCTAAGCAACCGTCTCTTACCTCCATCAGACCTTACTACTCAGAGGTCCAGATAGTTCTTAATAATACATCAGGAATGTAATAATTTCAGTAATCTACATTTTATGATGTTGTTCTTGATGGTGGTTTGAAAAAATAGGGTTTTTTACCCTCATCATCCTGTGCTAATCACAAGATAAGACAGATCCTGAGACCGGGACTAAATCTTAAAAATAAAATCACATAATTATTAATAAAAATTTTAATTATTTGCCTTTAAAATCCATCCCTTAATGTTCGATAACGTTAAACCGGCCGAGGGGTGAAGTGAATGACGTCGGATATCCTGCTGCAGTGGTAGCTGTCAAGGTGTGTGTGTGTGTGTGTGATTTATAAGACAGTCAGTGAACACCCGGTTCTCAAAGTTGACGTGTCGATGTGAAGCAGGAAAAATGGACAAGTGTGAAGATCTGGGACACTTTGAGAACTGAGACATCCAGACAACAGACTGATCCGATTTTTTTTTTTTTCGTGCTTCTATGGCGTTCTGTGGAGTTAAACATTAGCCAATTAGCGTGAAGTAGCATAAAGACTATAGTTTTTTTTTTTATTTTGTTCCTATTAATTATTAATTTAAAAAAAACAGAATTATTTTTTCAACAGAATGTTAAATACTATATTTAATATTAATTAATTACTTTTTTGTTAATTTTGTATTAATTAATCAATATTTCAGGTTAAGGATATATCATTCTTTTTGTTTAATTTTTATTAAATATTGATAATTTATGTACATTTTATAGAATTTTATGAACTTCGTATCCCAGCTAACAAATTTATGCTTTATATATCTTCTGTTTCGGCTCCAAAAAAAATGTCCAGATTGCTTACCGTGGGTTAGGACGCAATTTTATGGTCTTGTTTTAAGAACGTTTTCTCGAAATATTTTGAAATCATTCATCAGGGCGTTCCAAGGGCATTGTTCCAAAAATGTTTTCGCAAAAATGTACTTTAACTATTAAGAACATTAAAAGAACGTAACATTTAGGATCTTCTAGGGGGAAAAAACCTGATGGATCAGAGAGAGGATCCTGGATTCACTGGTGAACATGTGAATTCCATAGAATAGCTACTGCAGGACTAGTCTTAGCCTTAGACTGCACTTAGCTGTAACACTTCAGTAGTCTCGAGGTCGTCCTCTGATTGGTTGAACTATCCAGGATTTCCGGGAGACGTGTGTGTGTGTCGCATTGTTTAATGGTCCAATTCTAAGCTGTCCAAAGGAAATAAAATGAAATGAGCATTAATCAAAATCAGTCAATTTCTGGATTGTTAAAATTTTTACTGGTCTGTTATTGGAGAGACATTTCCATACTCCTAAAACACAAAAGCAGTTCTCTTGGGCAGGTTCTAGCCATTAAAGGTCCCTCAGGTTCCCAGATCTTCTGTTGTCAGTCTGAAAATCTGGCTTCCTGAGAATACTGTAGCACCAAATGCTGAAAAAGTTCACACTGGTTTTGGTAGAAACAAGTCAACACACAGTTTCCTTAAGGTGACCATGCTGAGCGCTGAGACAGTGTCATGCTCTGGATGATGTTCTGCTAGGGGAACCTTGTGTCCTGCAGTCATCTGAACCCAGTGAGTTCATGCAATAATCACAGTGACATTACACAATTCTTATACTTGGATTCTAAGTGTGTGTAGAACATGAAGTCATTCTGAATTCAAAATGTTGAGCAGGTTGAGAAAAGGCAGTTCGAATATCACTCACTAGGAAGAAGATCATCTACATCTTGGATAAATTTCCATGAAGGCTTTACATTACAACTTATAACACTTTCGTCTTAATAATGCCAGCCACCATTTACATTCCTGACATTTGGTAGACACCCTAATCCAAAAAGACTTCCGTGTTTATCCAAGTAATCAGTTGAGCCCAGCAGAAGGAACTGAACCCACAATCTTCAGATCAGTTGAGAATACCACCGTGCTACCACTTTTAGAGCGCTCGTAAAGTCCAGGTTTTTTTATAACTCTTATTAAGCAGGTTTTTGGAGCGTTTCAGGTTTTATTCTTCCTCCAGTCTGCCACAGCGAGTCTTCTACCACCACTCGCTTTTCTCAGCACGTAAATGAATAGGATTTAAATACTGATTGACCCTCAGCTGCATGAGTTGCATATATTTGTATTTATTTCGGATTTCTGTACACAGCGAGCAATTTAAAGAGCTGATGGTGTGCAGTAACGAGAGAAAGTCTTTCTAACAGGATTATTACACTAATCAACACATATACCGCCAAAACGTGACACCTTTTCCTCTAAAGCGAGACACACACAGGTTTCTAGGGCATCTTTGTATGTTGTATCATTCCGTTCTTGCTTTAGTAGAACTGTGAGACTCAAACTCTGTCCCAGCAAGACAATGTACCTGAGCACAAATCCCCTGATCTCCATGAAGACATGATGTGTTCTGATTGGAGGAGAAGAACTCTTATGTCCTCTAGTCCTGATTCTGACTCCACCCTTTAAACTGAACACCTTTGGGATGAACTGGAACCCCGACTGAACCCCAGACCTCCAAACCTCAACATTAGTGTCTGATCTCATTCATACTATTGGAACTGAATGATCAAATCCACACAGTCACATGACCCAATTTAGTGGAAAACCAGCACAGAAGAATGGAGGTGATTATAAGAGGAAAAGTGAGACTGTGTGTGTGATGGGTGTTCCAATACTTTTTGCTGAATTTTATAAGTAAAAAATGGAGTAAAGAAATGAAAGGTTTTTTTTCATGTCCTGATAAACGAAGCCGAGACAAACAAACCCTGCGCCCGTTTTCATATCTCGGAGTGACTGAACAGGAAGTGATGGAGCATTGTGGGTATTGCAAGTCCTCCTTGATCAGCCTGAAGGATTTACACCCTGGCAATCTCCAAACCCAAGGTCGTCGTCTGCTGGTTTTTTTTTTTTTGGGGTTTATTTTCTCGAGCGATAGCTGCGACACTGCTGTTAGCGTGTGATTAATTGAAACTCGGTCACCCTCAAACCCCGACTGTTTATGCAGAGCTGTGCAGAGGTCACCGCCTGAGCAAGAAATCAACTTTACAGCCTCTTCTACTCCGGAGCTTGTCATTACGGCGTTGAGTGAGTCCGCCATGTTGGGACACGTTTATGTCCTGACGAGCCAGAGATGGTAAAATCCGGGCAGTATGACCATCGCTATGACAACCAACAGCTTTAGAAGTAAATTAAATCATAAAATAAAGTACACTCAGTAAAAAAGAAAGGTTATCTAATGGTTCTCTGTCAGACTGCCTTAACAAAAAGGTTTTTTAGGGTTCTTTAAAGACATTTTTTTAAACAAACTGTTTGCTGGAAGGTTCCTTGATGAAACAAAAGTGGTTCATTTACAGCATCTCTGTGAAATTTCCTTTTTATAAAGAGGATCCTCCACTATCACATGCAAAAGTGGCTCAGAATTAAAGATTATTTTATCAATATTTTCCACAATTTCATTAGCTTTTTATTAGATATCGGTTTTGTACCATTGGATCCACCGATAAATTACTAATTATTGTAAAAAGAGTCAAAAAGAGATAAAATAACTCTGGTTTATCCAGTAGAACACGATTGATTTCATGATTTCTGAACATTAATTTATCCATGTTTTCTGCTTCTAATCGCTGCAATAAGTATATCCTACAATTAAATCAATTCTTTATCTTAACAAATCTAATTTAACATAAAAAATAACAACCTGGCAACCCTGTTATTAACCATCCACTGATTATTCTTTATTCTTTTAAAGTGCGTCCATATGGGATTTTGATTTTATTACAGTTTGTTACAGTTCCAATATTTGACCACTAGGGGCGCTCAAGTAGGCAATGAGCGTGAAGTAACATAATGACTGTTGTTTTATTTATTCATTGATTTTTATTTTGTTAATAACAGAATTATTATTTGAATAGAATATTAAATAATGAATTAAAATAATTAATGACTTACTTTTTAAAATAAATTTTGTATTAATTCATTAAAATTTCAGGTAGAGGATATATAATTCCTTCTGCAAACATTCATCAGGGCATGTAGAATGTACAAAAATTGGTGAAAGAACATTAGTGAAAGTTGTGAGAACGTTTCCTGAACGTTTCCTGTTGGTTGGGATGTTTAAACGCGTGTGTTAAATGATATATTTGTTTTATCTCTAAACAAAAAAAAAGCCTAATTTTCCCCACAGTAGACTCGAATGTGCGCCGCTAACAATTTAGCATCCATGTCTTCGCTGTGTGTCCACTGTAGTCTATTTACACCGAGTTTAGCACTCTGGTCACTCTGCATTCATCTGTCCCGGAGTCTCCCGAGGCTCTCAGCGGAGTAATATCGCTTGATTATGACAAGAGAAACAATCTTGTGTCACTGAGCTTTGAGAGACTCCTTTGTTTTCACTTCAAACAGATGAGCAGCTCAAATTGCAGTGTTTCATCTCGTCTGCGCTCCTGGACTGGATGAATATCTAAGTGGCGTCTGGGGCTTTGTGACCGCCGCGGTGCTGCTTGGCCTTCACAGCACCAGTGAATAGATAGAGTGGAAATATCTGGAGTCTCCGTCTGCGTCTGAAAACCTTAAGCAGGTTCTACGTTTCAGTTAGTATGTACCAACTCACCGGTCTGTATTGTATAATTACATTTTACATCCACCATGTTGATTTAGTCACATGACCTACGATGTCACAACAGTGTGAAAATGAAAACAAGAAACAAACTTTTATTGTCGGAGGTTTTTAAAGTGCCGTGTTGCCGCTTTCTTTCTGCCATTTTTGGAATATTTGGATGACATGGAGTAAAAACAGTGATGGGAGAAAATAAATAAATAAATAAATAAACTTTCTCAGTTTTTATGCAAAAGCATTTCCGAGGCGTTTGCAGTCTCATTTCAAATGTTGCCGACTGAAGCACTTTTTTATGTTTACCTTGTATTTAAATTTCACTGCCTTTTTAAATGAAGTTACTGCAGATTACATCATCCACCGCTGCGTTTTCCCAAAAGAAAAGAACCTGTCAGAAATCTGCTGTTTATTTAGAGCTGCGTGGAGATTCTAACATTTCAAATGCAAAATAAACTAAAAATATCGGCTAACTCTGCATGCTAGCTAACTCCATGTACAAGCTAACATTGCATTATCTATAAACACTAGCGCTACATTCTAGCTAACTCTGAATGCTAGCTAACTATTTACAAGCTCACATTATTAGTATCTATAAACACTAGCGCTACATTCTAGCTAACTCTGCATGC
>VCAZ01000383.1:0-32500 GCA_005784505.1 Bagarius yarrelli | reverse complement strand
CGTCTGAGCGCCGGGGTTCAGCTGAGGAAAATGCAAACTCGCTAAAAAAAACTACAAAAAGGTTAAATTCCCACCCAGAATACTAACATTTGTTTTTATGGATTTTTCTGGAAGTGGAATTACAAGTGATTAATAATGTTATGATTCAGATTATTTTCTATTCCTTGTACAGAAAATTAACAATTAATGATTTTACATTAAATTCATCATTTTAATATTTTATTTTAGCATTGAAGGGCCGTAACATTGTAATGCCAATAATCTGCGCAATTCTTAAAACGGCCTCAAGGTTTTTCTTTTATAAAAACATGAAACAAGGAAAAAATTGCGGTGTTTTTTGGGAACCCGGAACAAATTAATGGGATTTTAATTTATTTCAATGGGAAAAATTTATTTTGACATTCAATAATTTGAGCAAAATCATAAACAGGAAAGAGCATCACGAAGCGAAATGCTTTATTGGTCCGCCCGTCACTATGCAAAGATAAAGAAACGTTCAAGATTGAAAAATGGGCAGTAAATGAAGTTTCTGTAATAAACAGAATAAAGTAATAAAATAAAGAATGGAAGGAAAATTAAAAGATAATTTAATAATTGGAATGTTAATACTTATAATAGAGTAAAGAAAACCCCCGGAATAGTCGCAGTGAGTTCCGTCCCTGACGCCGGTGTCGGTATAATCTCAGCACATTGTCGTCCCGCGTCAACAGCACTACGTGAACACGCGGCCTCCATTCTAGAAAAAATTTCTGCCTGTATTTATGTAGTCTTTCATTCATCGACTGAAGCGCCGGCAGAAGCGAGAAGCAGCTTTCATAGTCAATATTTAATGGAGTGTGACTGGCCGTGATCGGACGGCTGCCCTCATATCGCTCAGGAGATGCGCGAGGAACAACAAACGCATTTGATGGACATTTCGGATGATTGCTTTCTCTGTAGCTGGAAGTCACCACGAGCTGGTGAGACCCCAAAGCAGATTAAAGCTCACGCTGGATTTTTTTTACAGCTTAAATAGCTTGTGACCGTTTCCTGTCTCTTAGCAGAGACTCGTATGACTGCACACCAGCGTTTTCACGGCTCGGAGCTCAGAACCGGTGGCCTTTCGTACCTTTAATCGATCAGAGGGTCCATCATCTGGAAGGATCAGAGGAGAGCATTCAGACTGGTTAGGTTGGGATAACTCAGATAACCGCTCTTTACATCCGTGGTGACCAGAAAAGCACCTCAGAGCAGAGCAGCAGAAGAACTGGATGGGGTTTCCTTCCAGAGTTTAAGGCGTTCCACCAGATGGATTATATTCTTATTTTCATTTGTGGTATTTTGTGGTCTAACATCTTAACCACTAAGCTAACTAGTTGACTAGCACACTGGAGCTCCTATTCGACTAGTTATCGGAGTACGATTCATCTATACGTTCTGGGTTTTCGGTTATGGAGGTGACTACGACACTGTAAATTTCCCCACGGTGCCATAAAAAGGTCAGGAGAATATTTTCTAGCACGGCGTGTAAAAGTATCTCGTCCTCTATTACAGATTTCAGATGTGAGACGTCTGGCTTTTGTGCTCACGGCACGCTCGCGCCTGGTTAACGAATTCTGAGCCGACCACATCTGTCGCATTTTCATTCCGAAAGGTAACGAGAAGAGGATTGAGGTGAGAGTCTTCATCTGTGCGCAGTAATTCCCAGAAGCCGAGTGCACCGCCGCTGCATTAGAGAGTTCACAGAGTGGCGCGGCTCGCTGCTCGTCTGCCGCAACCCTGACGACAGAGAGCAGAGAGAAGAGCGTGGAGAACAAAACTGCAGGCAGTCATCAGGAAGACCGCATACACACATGGAATATTAACCACTCTAAAGCTCGACTTTAAAAGAATGACTTAACCACTGCGGGAACTGCAGACACTAATAACTAGCGACTCCGCTAATAAGAGTCACGCTCAACTAGAAATTACACATTTTTCGACTGCGCCAGAGGAAAAGCCAAACCAGGTTGATACTTGATACACAATACTTTACGAGGGAGTATGAATGACGCTCTACGTTCACCAGCATGACTTTATATTTGGATGATGTTTAAATTAATTGTTAATTAATCAGTCAACTCCTGTAAAGTGCAGCATCGTTGCTTGCTTTCCTCCATTTTGAAACTTGACGAGTCGTCTCTCTTGTGGGATCAAGGGACAGTAAAGTAAATTTAGAGTACAACTACTCAACTAAAAAATACTCAAGTATCAGTAAAAGTATTAAAGTTTCTTGTTTAGGAGAGTAATAAAGTCTGGAATGATGAGATTCCTCCAGTTGTGAGTTATTCGTTACTTTGGATCTGATTAAATGAAGGAAAAATCCAGAATCCAGAAAAAATACTAACAATCAAAACGACATAAAATCCACATAAAACATTAAAAGCAGTGTGTGTGTGTGTGTGTGTGTATGAGATTTAATAGTAACTTACAGTGAGATTAAAGTGTCCATAGTTACAGAATCACCATCTAACAGTCGTTATCATGAAACTGACTGTAAGATGTTTCCTCAGGTTGGAGCTGGAGTTCCTCTACACTGATATCAGCACTCGTTTTGGTCACATTATGGAACTGTGTGTTTCTCTGATTGGAGTGTATAAACGGATTGAATGTTCAGGTCGTGTGTGTTTCTGTCTCTGCTGGTAGTCTCACTTCTTCTCCATCTTCAGTCGTTATTTTCCGGACTTTAACAAACGAGTCTGTTTTACGTACGAACTTCAGACGACTGCAGTCAATCGCGAGACTCGACATCTCATTATACACAACATGATGGAGACGAATTATTAAAACTACATTTACATCATTAACATTTAATAGTAACGGAGGAACGACGTCAAATGTAGAGAAATAAAAGTCAATTTCTGTGATTAAAAATTAACTCGAGTGAAAATAAAAGTGAGAAAAGTTAAACCGACTCTTAAAATTGGACATTTTATCCAAAAATCTACTGTAGGAAATGTAAGGAAGTGAATATAACGCGTTACTACCCACATCTGTTTTTTGTGTTTATTTAAAGAAATCTGCTCTAAATTGGAACACATTTTCCCGTTTTCTGGTCAGTGTCTGGACCTGGTAGCCCCGCCCCCTTTTTTGCTATGCAAGCAAAGCTGTGAGCGCCGAATGTGCGAATCGTCTAAAGTTTTCCTCTTAAATACGTCTGTGTACTTTACCTTTTCCCACCCTAGCGAATAACACGAGTGCACGATTTGGAACGCTCTGCAATTTAATTTAATTTAATTTCAAAAGTTATTCCTAGCTTCACAAACCGAAGTCTACGAAACATTCGCAAATTTAAACAGAACAAAAAAGATATAAGCCAACGTCCTGCCCTCTCCTCGTTACACGGAGCGGTGCGTTTCCCATAATGTCCTGTGACGGAGGGCGAAGACGCTTGACAAATGTTAGCATTCCGCTCTCCCACAGGCATCTAGCATATGTATGAGAACAGCCCACTCACCTTGCTGGGGTGCGAGCTGACAAGCTGGGCATGAGCGTGACAAATGAGTTTAAACACACACACACACACACACACCGGGTCGAGTATAGCCGTGTCAGACGGACGGAAGGGACGCAGGGTCTTCTGAATAATAAAGAAAGCCGGATTTTCTTTCACAGCGTGTCTTTCTTTATCTTTAAAATGTTCTTATATGTTACACGTGAACAGTGGCAGTCAGTCAATAGGGGGCACTGTTAACCATGTTAACAATAACTTAAATATTAAATAAATAAATATTATTTTATCGTTAGCTATATCATCTTTTATTGAGTAATTAAAAAGATTGTTTCATTCATACAGTATGTGTTTATGTGCCACCGGACCAGCGAGTGTGTATGTCAGTCCATCAACTTTTGAAAAGCGTGTGATTTTAGTGTGGGCACTAATTGGCTATGAGTCTCGTTCACGCTTAGCTGGATGCAATGCCTTTTATTGTTTCCCTTCAGCTCCCTCTAGTGGACAACATTAGTATTACAGCTGTTCTGATTAATACACATTTCTTGCCAACATACTGATTTCTGGTTCATTTTTTATCTTATAATTTCTTTGATTGTGTAAAGCTGCTTTGTAACAATCATCCTTGTAAAAAGTGCCAAACAAATACAATTTAATTGAATTGAATAAATGACTGAATCATCTGAATGTTTACTTTAATGACCTAATTACGGATAATAAACCCACGATAAACTCAGACTCAGTGATTCAGGCTACATTTATTACATTGAACATAAACATTTTCAATATTTTAGCTAGCAGTAATGTTACATCATCACCATCGGCTGGTTACAGTCCTGATTTAGGACCTAACAGTTTCTTCTGTAAATATTCAGTAACGTCAGTGACTTTAAAAGCGAATGAAAGCAGCTAAAGTTGAGGATCTTATGCAGATATTCGCTGGAATAAGGAGACAAGGATGAAACATGTTCAAGCAACAAAGCAAGTCGAGGAATTATAAAGAATGATCATTTTATACTCAAGAGGGAACCCGTATGAATCAACTATTAAAATCTCAAGTCAAAAAATAGTCCAATTACATTTTTCCGAAGGTCAGAATGAAAATATTATGAGGAAAACATGTGTTTTGAATCTTAGAAATGTTCCTGAGGATAAATATTTAATTCTAGAGCTACTTTAGTACTAAGAATAAATATGCAGTATTTAAAAACACTTGTTTAAATCGGTAGTTGTGTTTTTCTGTTAAATATATACAGCATATACGTTTTAAAGAACAGAAAATAAATAGAGATCAGTTTCTAAAAAAGAAAAAATCAATATTTATTAATCCAGTTGAATTTGGATGGTCCTCGAATGGTTTAGGTCACACTTAGAAGGGAGAGCTTATTATGTGAGTATAAGAGACTAAAAGTCTAAGCTGACTTCTGTGACATGCGGAGTCCCACAAGGCTCAATTCTTGCTCCACTTTTGTTCAACTTGTATATATACTCTCACTGAGTCAAATAATGAGAAAGAATCAAATGACCTCTCACAGCTACGCAGATGATACCCAGGTTTATCTTTCCTTCTCCCCAAATGACTACAGCCCTATTTTATTCTCCCTGCAAACGCAAAGATGAAATAAACAGTTCGATGTGCCAAAACGTTCTTCAGTTAAACAAGAAGAAAAAACTTAAGTCACTGTTTTTGGAATTTACTGTTTTCGGAAACAAAGTTGAAGTTCTTAAGGTGAATGCAGATGTTGATTCTAGGGGTCAAACAACTAAAACTAAACAACTAATGGGAAGTGGTGGATTAGTGGTTAAGGTGTTGGACTGCTACCAGACCAGGGTTTGATTCCCAGCACCACCAGGATACCACTGCTGGGCCCCTGAGCAAATCCCTTAACCCCAATTGGTCAGTTTGTATAAAGATGTAAATGTAAGTCGCGCTGCCACAAAAAAACTTAATGTAATTTGAGTGCTGCCTCATGGTTAAGGTGTTGGACTACCAACCTGAACATTGTGGGTTTAATTCTCAGCTCCACCAAGACAACACTGTTGGGGGTCCTTGAGCAAGGGCCTCAATCCTTAATTGCTCAGTTGTATAAAAGAGATAACTGTAAGTTGCTCTGGATAAGGACGTCTGCTGAATGCTGTAAATATTAAGTCACCATTCTTGAGTCAGATCTTAGTTTCAGTTGTCATGTCAAGGCTACGAAATCAGCAAATTATCACCTCAAAAGCATTGCCAGAATTCAGGGTTTAGTTTCCAGTCAGAACCTGGAGACTCTTTTCCATGTCTTTATCAGCTGTAGACTGGATTATTGTAACACACTCCTGACTGTCCTACCCAAAAAGACCATTAGACACCCGCAGCTCATACAGACCCAGAACACCAGGATTCTGACAAAAACCAGACAATCTGATCATAGCTGGCGTTGTAGGGTGGTGGGTTGGGGCGCCAGGACCAACATACGCAGTTGCGCTCCGGCGACCCAGGTTCGGTTCCAGCGTGGCTCCTTTCTGGTCCCTCCCCCCTCTCTTTCTACTTCCCAATTTCATATCAGTTTGTCCTCTAAATAAGGGCAAATGCCCGAAAAAAGGAAATCTGATCGTCACACCGGTCCTCAGGAGGTCCTTACTGATTGATAAGGACTGACTGATACATGTAGGATTGATTTTAAAGAACTGTTTCTCGTTTATAAATTACTCAGTGATCTATAATAACTAAATACAACAAAGATCTGATCACTGAATCTAAACCAATCAGATCACTCAGATCATTAGGATCAAGTCAGTGAGACAAACTAAGGGTTCAGTCTAAACAAGGAGAATCCGGTTTTAGCTATAACACAGCCTGCAGTTGGAAGATCAGATCTGTTCAGTCAGTAAAGCAAAACACATTTATTCAGTTCTGCATTCACTAAACGAGCGATGTGGGACGTCCCAATGGACTATAATCATTTTATAATCTTAAAAGTTTTTATTCGTTTTAAATCTTTGTTCTTTTTTTTCTGTTTTTTTTATGTAAAGCGCTTCGAATTACTGCTGTGTAGGAAATGTGCTCAAAAAATAAACTCCTTTGCCTTCAACTAGTGTTAAACGATGAATGTCAATTAATTAATTAATCAATTAATCAACCAATCAATCAATTAATTAATAGATAGAATTCATTACTAAAGCATCTTCCACAAAACCCTAGCAGAAAAAGACAAATTATTCGGTTCGCTGGAAAACAATCGAACTCAGAGGAACAAAATAAAATCTTTATCTTCATCAAACCCTTTAGTGTGAAAAAACTCTTTCTCTAAATGTCACTCGACCCACAACAACGTCAAACTTTTTTTTTACTGCCTAAATGTCACCTAATTACCTTCTCAAGCTGGAGTGTCGCGAAAAGTCCCCGTACTCTCGCCTTTCATCGAAGTTGTGCAACGTTTCAGAATCAATTAGAAGTTTAATTAATGAGCACCAACACGGAGGGACGCCAGGAAACGCCGGCGAGAAGCTCAGGAAGTCGAAGCGTTTGGGGGGTTTTTTTTTTCTCTGAGACTTATCGAAAACCGAATGGGTGGGATGAGCAACAGAAGAGAGGAAGTTTCTAAATCCAGCCAGACCGTAACGGACAGCGGATAAATAAATTCAACAGAAAGAGTGTTGATTCAACACCAGGGATTTTAGCCATTTGTGAAGTCCATATGGTGCGGTGGCTAAGCTAATTAAAACAAAAGCATCCTTAAGCTTCACGCTGGGTTTGCAAATCCGATGAGATGTAGAGAAAGAATTGTGGATTAAAGATAAAATGTTACTCTGGAGGGGGAAAACGGTCCTGTAGGATTTTACGACAGATGAACATAACGAAAGTCAAGCAAACTACAAGATAATCTTTGTAAACCAGCCGCAGACTGACGTAGCGTCTAAACAAAACCCAGTCGGTTCCTTATGCTGGAAATAAAAACAAAGCTGTGCACGAACTGACGGGCGCTGTGTAAGATTCATGGTCGCTATAGAGAGCGCACATGTTTGATCTCTGCACAAATCGAGCAACATGGAAGTCATGTCTAATCTACGATCCTGCAGTGGAAACAGCTAGCAAAAAGTCTGGATCACCCAAATCATCAACTATTTACATCCTCAAGTCATCCATTCATCTTCTATACCTGTTTATTCCCTAATTCGGGGTCACAGGGATCTGCTGGAGTCTATCCCAGGAGGGGGACACCCTGGACAGGTCACCAGTCCATCACAGGGCCACACACACACTCACACTCACACTCACTCCTATGGGCAATTTAGAATCAAGCTAACATACATGTTTTTGGACTGTAGGAGGAAACCGTAAAACCCGGAGTAAACACACACACACACACACACCGGGAGAACATACAAATTCCACACAGAAAGACCCCTGCAGGGGAATCGAACCCGGAACCTTCTTACTGTAGGGCAACTGTGCGAACCACTAAGCCTGCTATCCTCAAGTCAAGTCACCTTCATCCCAAATTATCCAGAATAAAGTTGCTGTTTTTGTTTTTCCAAATTAACCAGTGTGAGAAAAAACAACGCTGCTGAAAATAAAAGTTTAATAAAGAAACAAACATTCGCTAGCAAAAAAAAAAATTAAAATAAACTTTAAATGTTCTGCCTTAAAGTGGCTTGAATATTTGCCACAACAAATCAGGGTTCATTCTGACTGGAGATTTTATTTTTTTTTTTTTGCAAAATAGCAACAGTGACACCTGCAGGCGTGAAGTGAACACTGCGTCTGTGTGTCGCGCTTTCTGTGATATTCCTACTAAAATACCATAAATAAAACTAAACCAAAACCAGAAGATTGAACCGATGGATTATTCTAAACTGAAGCGGTGAAGGGGACATGGATGGGATCAAGTTTCACATAATCAGATGTTCAGACTGGCATCAGACTCCAGAGCAGCTTCTGTTGGTTAAGAGGACTTCAGACTGACATGTAAAGCGACCAATCACAGTTTGTTATATGACAGCGTCCCTGTTCAGGGGGGTAAAAACATAAATTACACACAAAAAGAGAGACACTGTCTGTATGTCTGTTCGTCTGTCTGTCTGTTCGTCTATCTATCTATCATTTATCTGTCTATCTATCTATTTGTCTGTCGGTCTGTCTGTCTGTTTGTACATCTATCTTAGATTTTCACGTATTTTATTTGGACTGTAAACGTGACATCATTTCCTTTTTATAATAATTTTGTGACCCAGTTAACTGAAGGACTTCATTCTGTTATTCTATCATTCATTGTTAAACTTAAAACAGAGCCGGAACTCATCCCCTCCTCCGTATCCTCCATTTATCCTGTCAGAACTGTAAAGTGGTGCCTTTGACATTAATCGGATCAGAGACGTATTGTTTACGCTCCGTCTCGAGTCTTATTTATCCGTCACTTCTCCTTAAATCAGTTTCTGTGTGTGTGACGTGGAGACGTGGGGATTATTTCCCTCCGAGGAAACGCTGAATAAACGCCTGCCGTTAAACGAGTGTGTCTGAGGATTTCTCTCTCAAAGAAAACTGCGATTCTGAATTGGGCCAAAATTCAGGACTGGAATTAATTAGTATAAAAGAGGAAAATTCTCACATCGGTTTAGAAGGCCAAAAGTTTGTGGACAATCAAACCCAAACCCACCCCCACCTAAATGTCTCTGTATGTATAATTCCATTCTTTTTCATTGGAACTCAAACCCTGTCCCAGCATGACACTGTCCCTGTGCACAAATCCCCTGATCTCCATGAAGACATGCTGTGTTCTGATTGGAGGAGAAGAACTCTCATGTCCTGTACAGAGTCCTGATTCTGTCTCCACCCCTTTAAACTAAACACCTTTGGGATGAACTGGAACCCCAACTGAACCCCAGACCTCCAAACCTCAACATTAGCGTTTGATCTCACTCATACTATTGGAACTGAATGATCCACAAATCATGACCCACAGTCACATGACCCACACAGTCACATGACCCACACAGTCACATGACCCACACAGTCACATGACCCAGATTAGAGGAAAACCAGCACAGAATTGTTTCACGCTCACACACAATGTTTACAAAATGACTAAGAGTCATTATTAATACACACATTATCCAAGATTTTATTTTGGGACTATTTACACAAAGAGAGCAGACGGTTAGAGAGAGTAGATGATGGTGCGTTTCTTCAGCTCTTCTACGTACTCCTTGGCCTGGTCGAACGGCGTGCTCTGCTCCAGCACAGGAGGCGGGCCCTCCACCAGCTTGACGAAATAATGGCAGTAAACTTTGTCCATGATGCCGAACATCCCTCGTCCGTGGTAGCGGATCCGTTTGAGGTACTGACCTTTACCTGTGAACGACTCGGCTGGGGAGAACGAGGGATAATCGTTAGCACTGACTCGGTTCTGAGACGAGAACCTGCCTCGCTTCTCTTACATGTGGATGATTTATGATAAAAACACTCACCCACATAAAGGTTGGATTTAAATTCTACGTTATGGTTCCTCACCGCCATCTCCTGAGCTTCCAGAAGAACCTGAGGAGAAAAAGAGTAGGTCTGACGTTAGTCCAGGTCTCAGTATCAGCTTTATGAAGATGATCAGGTGTGAAGATCCAGGTACCGATTCCTCTTTTACCTCTTTCATGATTTTGGCTCCTTTTTTATCGTTGAACTCGAGCTGAGCGAGCGCCTGGTCGATGCTCATGCCTTTGATCTGCCAGAGAGAAGAAAACCAATCGTTAGCAGATGAAAGGATGGAGGGTGAAGCTCAGCGTCTGGACTACGAAGCAGCTTTTATCCACCAAGACGACGTCTGACTGAATCCAGCCCACCAGAGAGATTTTGTGTGTCAGATATTCAGGGTGCTGGTCGATCAGTGGTTTAAGTGTCAGATCAGAAAATCATGGGTTCAATTCCCAGCACCACTGCTGGGCCCCTGAGCAAGGCCCTTAACTGAGGGCTGAGACTTGGTGGAATGACTACCACTTTTTCTAGAATTAAACATTCCGAGTGCTTCTGAAGTAATGATTTAAAGTGACGGCTTAAAAACTGAGGTGTTGGACTGCTACCAGAAAGACAGGGGTTTATTTCCCAGCACGACCAAGCCACCACTGTTGGGCCCCTGAGCAAGGCCCTTAACCCCTAATTGCTCAGTTGTATAAAAAGATAAATGTATGTCGTTCTGGATAAGGACAGCTGCCAAATGATGTACATTTAAATGTAAAAAACTTTAAACTATCTCTGCGCGCGCGCGCACACACACACACACACACACACACACAACTTAAACTTGGGAATTCAAAAATGCTCATTTGCACTGTTTACTTCACGAAACTTCATATTTTATATATAAATCTTAACGCTGTTTGCACCCCCTCCCCACACACACACACACACACACACACACACCTACCTGCACTCCTCCTCATGTTTATATAATGTACATTTGTTCTCTTTATTATACGCTACATTCCATTCATACCATTCCACTCGTATCTGTTTATTCTTTCTTTCTTTTAATCTTACTTTTATTGGCGGTCGATAATTCAAATTGGATTTGCTTTGGGTGTCAATAATATATATGGCGCCTTCGTGTGGAACTTTTGAGAATTGCACACTGGATCGTATGAAGAGACGCATGAAGCAGAACTTTTTCTCCTCCACATCCTCATTCTGCTTAATCGAAAGTTCTCATCCACACCAAAGTAGCAAAATCTTCTATTATTATTATTATTATTATTACTTCTTCTTCTCCTTTCAGCGGTTCCCTTTTAGGGGTCTCCACAGTGAATCATGTCTCCCCCTACCCCTATTTTCTACATCCTCTTCACTCATGTCCTCGTTTATCGCATCCATATACCTCCTCTCTGCTCTTCCTCTTTACCTTCTGCCTGGTAGCTTCATTTCTAACATCCTCCCACCAGTATATATCCAATACTTCGAGCCTTGCTACTCTTCCACCTGGTCTCCTGTACACACAATATATCTACCTTTCTTCTCTCCATCATATCCAGCAGCGCTTTATCTTTCCCTGTCATTGTCCCAACATTCAGCGTCCCTATTCTCAGTCCTACACTCTTGCCTTTCCTCTTCTCTTTCTGTCTATTCACGCGTCCTCCTCCTCTCCTCCTTTAACCAAGAGTAGAAAGTTTAATGTGGGATGCCCTTCCTGACACAACCCTCTCTATTTATCCAGGCTTGGGACCCCTGTAGCTAGATTTTTATTACTATTATTATTATTATTATTATTGTTTTTTTTATTGTTATAATTATTTTATGTTCTTTATTTTGTTACCTGATCAAACATCTGCTTTAGCATAGACCTGTACTGACAGTGCGGTTTATTGTAACTGTATTTTTAGGCTGTTTCTTTCAGACTCTCACCAGCTTGGCCAGGTACCACATCTTATCTTTGCTGTATTTAATCTGACGTCTGCAGTGATGAATCTCCTGAAACAGAATCATTTAAAGCAGCGATCAGATCAACTTCACTCTCTTTACACTGAAATGGAAAAGCAGAGTAAAAGCCGTGTGTCAGACGGACCGCCGGTCTGCAGGCTTCATCCTTCTCCTGAGGAGGATAAACCACACGATTCTTCCTCTCCCAGTTCTTAATGTTCAGGGCTGCGCTGGTGTGAAGGCAAGACGTCTGAGAGAACGATGCAAGACACCTGAAGCAGAAGAATAAACAGCAGCCATTACATTACTCTCATCATTATCTACACCTCCTCTCTTCATCTTCTACACCTTCATTTCTTTATCATTCACACCTCCTTTTTATCATCTACACCTCTCTCTCTTCTTAATTCTCTACATCTCCTCTCTTCATCACCTCCTCTCTTCTTCTTCCACACCTCCTCTCTTACATAAAGGTTTAAATTAACTTTAAACAAGATCTTTTTTTCTTGTATATAAAATCTTACATAAAATAAATATACACATTTTAAAGAAACTATATAATCTAAAGTTTTTGCTGTTTCTACTGAGCTGTAAAACATCCATATTTTTGTCCTTGATGTCTGAACAACTTCGCTGAATTATTTACCCACCTTGAAGAAACGTGTCCAAACAAACGGCTGAAAACTGCAGCAGCTGTAGACAAAAAAAACTATAATCATATAATATTCTGACGCAAACTGTTTAAAATAAACACAAAATAAACATTTTTTTTTTTTTTTACCATTCGCTGTCACAACGGAGGCCGCCATGTTGGCAGAAAAATGTCACTTTTTACGGCAGTGTCGCAAAGTGATTAAATTTTGTGACTGACAAAATGTGTAAAACATATTTTGACAAATCCGACCATACAATTTTATATGTTCATATGTTTATAGTAAACGTTATGCTTCTTTAAATATTAAAATATTTAAGAACATAATTTATTTCTGTTTTATTACTTAGCTATTTTTTGCGACATTTCCGATCGATAGACGACATTGACGTCAATAGAGACGAAAAGAGGGTCATTTTGTTCCCACTCGCATTTTGTATACCTCACTCTGATTGGTCAGTGGTGCAGTTTCGCAGTACGATTGGCTATTGTTTACGGAAGTATAACTAATGAGAGAGTTTTAGCCAATCCTGTGTTAGAAGAGGGTTTTTTAGAGAATACGGGTGGGTGAATAAGGAAGCAGCATGGCTGAATGAAAGTTGTAGTTGTCTCTGGATGTGGATGTGATGAAACTTTTCTAACAATCGGTTTGGCTGTAAAACAATCGCGATGCACGAGCGGCTCCTTCCTGCTTCTCCGAACTGGTACTGCTCGCGCTGCAGTGATGTGAACAGTCAGGGTGTGTTGGGCTTCGGAGCTAGAAACACGGTCTACCTGCTGAAAGTGAGCGCATCCTCCGCAGAAGTGTTCGGTATGAAGCGTCTCTCAGCTCAGGCTCCTGTCTGCGTCCATGGGCGGGGGGGGTCATGGACTGATGTTCTGATTTCTTCCCTCCTCTCTGCAGGTGAACTCCGGGGTCACACCGAAAGAGTCTCAGGCTTCTCATTTTGTAGACATGATGGACAGGAGAAGATTTGTGCCAGCAGTTCAGATGATAAGACGGTCAAAATCTGGGACGTTGAGCAGAAGCTGGTTTTGGAGGAACATCGTGTCCATCAGGTAGACTTGAGGACAGAGAGTTTGGGCTTCTCTTTAAAATGGTGTCTTTTAGAGGAGACAGAGTTTCTCCTGCTACTGCAGACTCACTGAGACAGGATGTAGTAACGAAACATGTCTTTTTAAGAAAGTTTATTATCTCTGTGAAATTTTAAGTTGTCCTGTATTTTCTCTGGGACATTTCGTCCAGTCCCATTCGCATTCCAGCTGCGGTTCTTTTTGTTGAACTTGGACCCAGATCTCTTATACACGGTCTCTTCAACTGATCATCTGACCTAATTCCTCTTTTCCAAACCTCTGTCAGATCCAGTGTCCCTAACTGATCTCTTACACCCCATCACTCTGATCGATCTGTCAATCTGATAACTCGGACTTGATTTCTCCAGCTGATCTCTCTAAACGATTTCTCTAAAACCGATCTTTTATACCCGTTTTTTTTTTAACTCCAACTGATCTCTTAGATCTGATCTCTTTAAAACCCATTCTAGACCCGATTTTTTTTTTTTTTCAACCGATCTCTCAGACCTGGTCCTCCCCAACTGTCTCCCCAACTGATCTCTCAGACCTGGTCTCCCCCAACTGATCTCTCAGACCTGGTCTCTCCCCAACTGATCTCTCAGACCTGGTCTCCCCAACTGATCTCTCAGACCTGGTCTCCTCCCCAAGCTGATCTCTCAGACTGTGGTCTCCCCAACTGATCTCTCAGACCTGGTCTGGACTCACTCCCCAACTGATCTCTCAGACCTGGTCTCCCGAAACGATCTCTCAGACCTGGTCTCCCGAAACGATCTCTCAGACCTGGTCTCCCGAAACGATCTCTCAGACCTGGTCTCCCGAAACGATCTCTCAGACCTGGTCTCCCCAAACTGATCTCTCGGACCTGGTCTCAGACTCTCCCCAACTGATCTCTCGGACCTGGTCTCCCCAAACGATCTCTCGGACCTGGTCTCCCCCAAACGATCTCTCGGACCTGGTCTCCCCCAAACGATCTCTCGGACCTGGTCTCCCCAAACGATCTCTCGGACCTGGTCTCCCCAACTGATTTCCCCAAAAGATCTCTCAGACCTGGTCTCCCCAAATAATCTCTCAGACTTGATCTATTCAAACCAATTTTGAGACCTAATCTAGCCCAACTGATCTCTCTAATCGATTTCTCTAACCGATCACTTTAAACCGGTTCCTCCAGTTAAACTCCCTAACCGATCTCTTTGATCTGATCTCACTAACCGATCTCTTATACCCGGTCTCTTCATCTGTCAGACCCAGTGCTTAATGACGGCCATTTCTAAATGTCTACACAAAGATAAATTTACTAACCTATAGATTACGGTGTGTGTGTGTGTGTGTGTGTGTGTGTGTGTGTGTAGAACACCATCTCGGCCCTGCACTGGTCTCCGCTGCAGAAAGCCTTACTGGTGTCTGGGGATGAGAAAGGGGTGGTGGTGTGTCACTGGCTGGGTAGAGGAGACACTCGCAGCTTCTTCCCCGAACCTAGAACCATCTTCTGCCTCTCCTGCTCTCCACACGCCGAGAACTGCGTCGCCATTGGGTAGGATTTTATCCAGACGTGTGTGCGAGTCTTTAATACCGCTGTCTGACGTCTGCTCTATCGCTCTTTAAGATACAAGGATGGAATGATCGTCCTGATCGACATCAGCAGGAAAGGAGACGTGACACATCGTCTGCGAGGTCACGAAGAGGAGATCCACGCTCTGGCCTGGTGTCCCGACCCCCGGGAGGACACGCTGTACACTCGAGCGGAGGACGGCGCCGGTATGGGATCTTCGCAGAGCTTTGAGATACGGAGGATTTGATGGTTTCAGCCTGATGTGTGAAGTTCTTCTGGTTCTTTCCACCATGTTGTTGTTGTTTGTTCTCTGCAGACGTGTCCAGCGAGGTGGAGGTGCAGCAGGGAGGATACCTGGCGTCAGGTAGTCGGGATCAAACCATAAGAATCTGGAGCACCGCAAAAGGCAAAGGTGAGAGAGTTCTGTTAACTGTTTAACCCTTTTACACACACACACACACACACACACACACACACACACATTTTAAAACACATCTCAGATTTCTGGAAATAAAACTTTATGTATTTTAATCAATTGTAAAGTGTAAAAATGGTGTACAAAATTTCTTAAAATAATATATATATATATTCTTTAGTGCTTTAGTAGCTATTGTGTGTATATATGTATATATATGTGTGTATATGTATATATATATGTGTGTATGTGTATATATATGTGTGTGTATGTATATATATGTATATATATATATATATATATATATATATATATATATATATATATATATATATATATATATATATATATATATATATATATATATATATATATATATATATATATATAAACTTTTTGTGCACTAGACATTTTTTAATTATTACAATGCAAACATAAAAAATAAAAAGGTTAATATCTTTACCAAGTGTAAAATTTATTTATTAATTTTTTTTACTTATCTTTTAATTTATTATAAATCTATTAAATTTATTTTTCTTATTTTTTTCATTTAAAAATTACATATTACTTATAAATAATAAGTTTGCATGTAAAAATTAATTCTATTTTTTATGACTGTTTAATACTGCTAATGGGATTATGAGTAAAGATTTTCTATTTTCACAGTATATTATTATGATTATTATTATTAGTATTATTATTAGTATTATGATTATTATTATTATTATTATGATTATTTTTATGATTATAATTATTATTATTGTACAGTTCTGCGATGGCTTTAGGGTTTTATAGATAGTGACTTTTATTTTGAAGCTGTAGGTCAGTCAGGTTTCTGTATCACACTATGGTGTTGTCTCCTCACCTGTGCTGCAGGTGTTATGACCCTGAAGCTGCCGTTTCTGAAGAGACGCGGTGCAGGAGTCGACCCCGGGGTAAAGGAGAGACTGTGGCTCACAGTTCACTGGCCCAAAGGAAGACCAGCGCAGGTCGTCTCCAGCTGCTTCGGGTCAGAACTTAAATCCCCTCAAACACACACCTTTACCAAAACTTTACCTGATCCATGTGTTTCTCATGTTAAGTGTGTGTGTGTGTGTGTGTGTGTGTGTGTGTGTGTAGTGGTGAGCTGGTGATTTGGGATCTCACTAAATCGGGTAAACAGAAGTGGACTCTGCTGGGCAGCTCGTCAGACGGTCAGAATCACAGCCGCATCGTCTTCAACATAAACTCTGTGTGTGTGACGGAGCGAGAACTTCTCATCAGCACCTCCATGGACAGAGACGTAAGAACCGCCGCTCGCTGTCTGTAACCATACACTCCGTTAGGAGATTCATCCGATTACAATAACACTGACAGAGTGACGGGTTTATAACAGGGTTTATAACGGGTTTATAACGGGTTTATAACGGGGTTTATAACAGGGTTATAACAGGGTTATAACAGGGTTATAACAGGGTTATAACAGATTTATAACTAGGATTATAACTAGGTTTATAACTAGGATTATAACTAGGGTTTATAACAGGATTATAACAGCATTATAACAGGGTTTATAACAGGTTTATCTGGTTTATATCAAATTTATATTGAGTGTATATAAGGTTTATATTCTTTCTTTTTTTTTCTTCTTCCCTCTCTTTGTCCCCCTTTTTTTCTTTCTGTCTGTCTTTTCTTCCTCCTCTCTCTATTCCTCTATCCCGTTTTCTTATTACCTTTCTTACCTTATCTCTCTCTCTCTCTCTCTCTCTCTCTCTCTCTCTCTCTCTCTCTCTCTCTCTCTCTCTCTCTCTCCAGATTAAGTGTTGGGATCTGAACACTCTGGACTGCTGCTGGTCGTTACCCACTATGGGGGGCTTTGTTTACTCCCTCAGTTTCTCTCCGGTGGCGACGGGCTGTCTGGCTCTGGGGGTCGGTGATAACATGATCCGGGTGTGGAACACGCTGTCCCTCCAGAACCCCTACGAAACCAAGACCTTCTGGCAGGGAATCAAGTCCAAAGTCACGGCTGTAAGTAACAGATCTCTGAGGTTGAGGAAAGTTCTCACATCCTCCTTAAAACCACTGCCTCACGGTGAGGAAATACAAAAAAAGAGGCAGTAACGCAACATAAAGTGTGAATGAGAGGCAGAGCTGGAAAACTCATACAGTGTAAAATTCCCCTGCTTGTTTCAGCTCCTGCTTCCCACCCACTGCTGCCCCCACCTGCATCAGGTGTGTTCAGTCACTCAGGAGCTGGAAGATCTTAGACGAAGTTGGAGTGAATCAGTGAACCAGCTTCTTATTGGCTTAACACACCTGACTCGGATATCCAGCAGTGAAGGGATCTGAGGAATACGGGTTGCCCAATCCTGGAATTGTAATTCTTCGGCATTTTCATTGTTTTTTTCGACAGCTGGCGTGGCATCCGGTGAGGGAGGGAACGTTAGCTTTCGGCACAGACGACGGAAAAGTAGGAATCTATGAGGTTTATTCCAACAAGTAAGAACCGTCACGTGCCTGAACGTATTTAACACAAATCTGTCTTCTGGAGGTATCACATAATAGGATTGTGTGTGTGTGTGTAGACCTCCACAGATCTCCAGTACGTACCACCGTAGGACGGTTTACTCTCTGGATTGGGGTCCTCCGGTTCCCCCTCTCTCATTCGGTAAGTCTCCTTAAAGCATCTCAATGAGTTTCTTCAGAAAAACCCAAACCGCCGGTTGCCAAATAATAAAATCACCAGCATCGGCAAGACTCGTCCGTCACCGAGCAACAGGGCGGCGTAATTGAGCGTGATTCTGTACGACTGCGATTCCCTTACAGCTTTTTCAGTGGGAAATCCAGGAGAAAGACAGAAAGAGAGAAACGGATGATGAAATAGTGATGGCAGAAGCAGCGACACTGATTGGTTTTCTGTCTGACTGTCTGGTGTTTAAAGTCCTGTGCGCTGGTTTCTCATTGGATGATTAGTCTAGTCTGATACAGAATTCATTTCTTTCAGCAGTTTCTTCTATTCCAGTATGTAAATCTGTATGAACAGAACCGGAATCCACTCGCTGGGTGAAAAAACCTGTTGATGTTTGTTTGAATTATTTTTAAATGATTCATTTGGAAATGTCTGTTTTGGTGTTCAAATGAATCAGTTGATTCGGATTCAGTTTCAACAAAGTGTCAGAACTGATTTTTAAACAAGTTCAATTAAATTAATAAAAAATTAATTCGCACGAAAGGTTCACTTGTGGTAGCTTAGTGGCTAAATTAAACTCCTAAACACCACCAACTTACCACCACTGGGCCCCTGAGCAAGACCCTTAACCCCCCAATTGCTCAGCTGTATAAATAAAATAATGCAGGTCTCTTTGGGTAAAAGCGTCTGCCAAATGTCGTAAATTTGTTAAAGTTCAAATGATTCAATTGAATCAGTATGAATGATTTTTTTTTTTGCACATTTAAGAAGTAAATTAATAAAAAGTTTCTTATTTCGAATTAATTCGTTGATTCAAACTTAATTAAAAAAAATACAAAACGTTTAATAAATTAGTTCAAGTGAAAATAAATCCGATGCGAATTACATCAGAATTCAAAATGATATGATGATGATGATGATTGATGATGATGATGATGATGATGATGATGAGCCAGAAGGAGGAGGACAGGCGAGTCAGAGGACAATGAAACATGTCCAAAAACTTTTTTTTGAGCTGAATGAGGTGAAGTAACATGTCATTTTAGTTCTTGTCTCCAGAAGCAGCGAATAGAAACCAGATGACTGGAAGAACTGATATCTAAACCTCCTCTGTGAGAAAAAAAGAACAGAAATCAAACTTTGCTGGTTTTTGCCTTATTATTTATAACAAAATATTCAGCATTTGAGTTTTTCAGGGTTTTATTATTATTATTATTATTATTATTGTTATTAAGAGCGGAATGGAAACCTTAGGTGTTGGTTCTCAGGTGCAGGAGATAAACCGGACTACACACTCTACAGCTGTGCAGGTGAAGGTGTTATCTTTCAGCACGACCCTCGGAAACTGTCAGACGAAGCCACCAACATCGATAAACTCATCCGCGACTCCAACGACATCAAAGTAAAACGTTCAGTCACCCTGATCTCATTAAAATATCCATCAAGTGATTCATTAAGGAAAGCGTTTGTTCAAATTCAAATGAATCAATTGATTGAAATTGAATCAGTTTTCCGATTCGATTTACTATTTCAGCGGTTGGATTTTTTTTTGGTTCTTTATGATGTTCTGATGTCCACAGCACAACCTGTCTCCTCACACGGACCTGAGCTGGAAGCCTGATGGGAAAATCTTAGCTGTGGGAAATGAGGACGGGTCAGTAGATTAAAGTTTTTATATTCTACACTAACCGGAGTGGATTTCACTTGTTTAGTACTGTAAATTCACGCTGCGGTGACGTCAGATGTCCCGTGACATTATAAACATGAATAAACACTTCCGCATTTTATTTATATCCCCGTAATTATATTATTAAATAAAGCAGTATTAAAATGATGGATTCAGTATAAGCTTCTTACATAATGTTTGTTTTTAGTGGCTGGTTAGCCAAAGATAGCACCGTGCTTCGGCTGTTGGACTACTGATTAGAAGATCATGAGTTTAAACCCCAGGGCTGCCACGGTGGGGCCCTTGAGTAAGGCCCTTTTTGCTCAGGTGTTTTAAAAAAAAATGACATAAATGCAAGTGGCTCCGCCCCCGACTATTTTTAAATTTGTCACTGTTTCCTTAAAATGCAATAAAAATGTTGGAAACAAAGTCTAGAGGGCGCAGTTCACTAACCATACAGCAGGGGGCAGAGCTGCCTGTTTAAGTCCTGCAAGTCAAATTATAACAATAAATTTTGAGGTTAATTAATATTATTTAAAGCTGAAAGGATGTAAATTGACTTTTATGTGGGGAAAAAAACAGTCCAAATTCTAACTCTGTGAATAATTTGAAGCTGCAGCAGATGTTGATCCTCACCGTCACACGCTGTTGTGTTTCCTGCAGCTCGATAGACGTGTATGAAGCTCCGAGTCTGAAGCTCCTGTGCACCGTTCAGCAGCACCATAAACTCATCAACACACTGCGCTGGAACCATCAGCACTCCACCCAGCCGGAGCTGCACTGCCTGCTCGCCTCCGGCTCCAGCAACGCCCTCGTCTACATCCATGACCTGCGTGCAGCTATTGGTGAGCAACTGGCAACCCTGAGCTAAAAACCCCACGAAACTACAGATTAAAAAACAAAAAAAAGCTAAAAATTTATACTAATCCATTAAATTATATATTCGGAAAATAAAATAAGAAATAATGTAATAAAAAAAAGACTAAATGTTTGTGTAAAAATAAATATGAATTAATTTAATAAATTACAAGAATTAATTAGCAAATACGTAAAAAAAAAGGGCAAAATATTTTTTTAATTGAATTTATTTTTTTTTTTTAAACTTTTTTTAATTCTGTATTTATAGTATTTATGTTGTTTTCTCAATGTTCTCTAATTGGGGGAAAAGGAGATATCTGATCTTTATTTTTTGGGTCTGATGTTGACAGTGAAGCCGTCTGAAAGTCCTGCGTTGGTGACTGAAGCCTTTCGAACTTTATCTGGTCACACTAATAAAATCACGGGGTTGGAGTGGAGTCCTCACCACCACGCTCGCCTGGTCACAGTCTGTTAACGACGGCACAGCCCAGGCCAAGTCTGTTCCACCGAGTTTATAGATTGTTCCGGATTTATAATCATATATTTATTAATAAAAAAAATCCTCGCCCTTCAATACAAACGTTTATTGTTATGTAAAAATAATAATACTTTAAGAAACTAATGTCGTAATTCTTGGGAGAACAGAATGGAAATTACGAAGAACAAAGTTGAAATTACAAGTCGTAGCTGTATGTAAGTGGAAATTATTATAACTACACATTTTATAGTTTGACTTTTGTTCTTGTACTTTAGAATTTATTCCTGAATATTTTTGGTCGTAATCGTGTTTTTTTGCACTGAAACTTTTTTACAGATTTATGTTTGTATTGATATTTTCCACACACACACACCACACACACACACACCACACACACACACACACACACACACACACACAAACTCTCTCTTCATCTAAATTCTCAGACACACACCCACTCTATCCATCTCTTCTTATTACTGTTTACCTAGTCCTCTTCTCTTTCTCTCTCTCTCTCCCCCTGTTTATCCTCCCCCCTTCGTCTCCTCTCTCTTTCTCCTCGCTCTTCTCCTCCTCCTTAGTTCCTTTTTTCTCTCTTCTTCCTCCCTCCTTCGTCTCTCTCTCTTCTCTCTTTCTTCCTCTCCCTCCTTCTGTCTCTCTCTCTTTCTTCCTCCCTCCTTCTGTCTCTCCTCTCTCTCTCTTTCTTCCCCCCCCCCTTCTGTCTCTCTCTCTTTCTTCCTCCCCCCTTCCGTGTCTCTCTCTCTCTCCCTCTATATAATTTATATATTTGATAAAACCTATTCATTAATTTCCTTTGACTTGATTGCCAATAAAATATGAACACTGATATAATTCACTTTGTTTTTATGCTTTTTTTCGTGTGTGTGTGTGTGTGTGTTTGATGTGTTTTTCTCTAGGTGTGGGATGTGCTGAAACAGGAGCCGGTGTGTAACTACAGAGGTCATAGCGGCCGTGTGCTGTGTGTGCAGTGGTCGCCCGTGAACCCGGACCTGATCTGGACCGGCGCCGATGACTTCACGGTTCAGGAATGGGCGGCGTCCAAACAGGAGCACGTTAAACCTCCGAAGAGTACGAACAAACCCACCAGCACGGAATCTTCGGTTAGGTCATTGGAGTGTAAGTAATCAGACTGACGTTCCTCCGAACAGGTCGGCGACGGGTGGAGATGGAGAAAAAGAAAACTCCAGCCAAGAAAACCAAGAAGAAGAAGAAGGTCGCGGAGAAGACGGACCAGAACCAATCGGCAGTGGGAGAGGAGGCGGGGAGAGGAACCGGCAGCGGGATGGATGAAGGACAGAGCGAAGATGAAGATGAGGAAGGACAACGTGTCGGCACCATCATCACTGGTAACACTGCACTCCATCATCATTATCAGTGGTGGTCAGTCCATAGGGGGCGCTGATTATAAAAAAAATCTTTCATTTGTGTGTGTGTGTGTGTGTGTGTGTGTGTGTGTGTGTGTGTGTGTGTGTGAGGCGCCAGACAAACTAGTGTGTATGTACTGTAGGTCTGTAATTTTTTTTTTAAAAAAGGTTTGACTTTAATTGGCTTGTTTTAAACCCTCCCACTTTTACTATTAGCAAATCAGTATTGTTTTTAGATTTTTGGCCTCATGTGATTGGCCCGTCCATTTCTTAACGAGTCTCGTTCCTGCTCAGCTGTCATGTGATAGTCGTGACTTTATTGTTTTCCGTCATTAGTATTACAGCCTTTAACTCTGAATCCGATTGATATCAATGACTATAATAAACTCACACCAAAATCACGGCTTCATGCTACGTTTTGCGTATAATTTAACTGTCGACTTTAACGGTTTCGATATTTTAGCTAGCAGAAATGTTACATCATCACCATCAACTAGTTTGTTGCACCACCCAAATATTATTGAGCTCCAGAAAGCAGTGATGATCATAATATTATTATTACCTCTCTAAGATTTATCAGGATGTTTGATTTTGCGTCAGGTTTGTCCCGACAGCCGGCTGCGGTCACCGAGAGGCGCAGGTCAACGGAGAGAACCGCTCCATCTGTGAAGAAGGAAGAAAAGGAGGAAAAGACGAAAGACAAATCAGGTCTTATTCTTTATTTTACTTTATTATTTTACTTTGGTGTAGTGAGTTAGCGCTCCGGCACAAACATGCTGCTGTTACACTCGGCGTTTATTTAAGAGAAGACTTTCACATGGTCAAAAGTATCGGAACACCTGAACCATCACATCCAGATGTTCTTCTCACTCTTCTGCTTCTCACTCTTCTTCTCACTCCTCTGCTCTTTTTCCGGGTTTTTTTACTAGATCGTTAAACGTGGACTGTCGGAATTTTAATCATTCAGTCACAATTAAAGGGTAGAACTGACTTTATATTTATATTTATTAAATATTAATAAAGCAAGCCATTTTATAGCAAAACAAATCATTTAAACACTTTTATTTGATTTATAAAAAAAGCTTTAACTTAAATGCTCTGATTGGAGCTTCGGACCCGACAGGTAGGGCAAACGGCCCAGTGTGGAGCCAAAGGGCCACTGGTGGGCTTTTTAACCCTCGATAGCCCAGCTTTAATATTGAGTAATACAAAGTTAAACACTCGGCAAAGTTTTATATCACTTCCTGTTCATTTTACTTTAAAACCTAAAAAATGTAATAAGTAAAATATAAAACATCATAATACAAACATATGTAAATTTTTGCAGTAGTTTTTTTATCTATAATTGTCACTTTAAAGCAAAACAAACATTTATTTACTTTATTAATTTATAATCACATAAAAT
The DNA here is from genome assembly GCA_005784505.1 of Bagarius yarrelli. NCBI lineage: Eukaryota > Metazoa > Chordata > Actinopteri > Siluriformes > Sisoridae > Bagarius > Bagarius yarrelli. Next base: position 8,498 of record VCAZ01000383.1, on the reverse strand, counting down.
GTTTATCTTAACTAACCTAAATGGGTTTTTTTTTTTAGATATTTTGGCTTTATTTATAAGACAGTAAATAGACAGGATGTCACACGGAGAGAGAAATAGGGTGGGGGGTCTGTTGCCCTCCTCTTGCCCTGAATTCGAACCAGAATTTATTATTATTATTATTATTTATTGTTATTGTTATTATTATTATGTTATTTATTTTCAGATTAAAGAAATACTTTGTTTTGTTTTGTTGTTTTTTTTAGATCAGTTGATGAAGAAGAGGAAGCCGCGCTCCATCCTGCCGCTCAGCACCATCCATGGACCACCGAGCCAAAGAGGAGCTGCAGCAGGACTGTGTTTACTCTGGCTGCAGTCAGACACACGCCGGGTCCGAAACACACACACACACACACACACTTAACTCACTCTGTCAAACAGTAATACACACACTCATGCTTTTTACCCGTCTCACCTCCTTCGCACTCATGCTGTAGCATTCACACACTCCCACTCACACACTTTCTCTAAAACACACACACCTTTTCTCCCCCTCCATGTTGTTAGCATATAAACCATAAATCTTTTCTCTTTATTTATTCCTTTTTTCTCTTTCTTTCTGTCTTTCTTTCCTTCCTTTCTTCAATCTTACTCTTTTCTTTCTTTTTTTAACTTTTTTTTTCTTTTTTTCTCTCGCTTTCTTTCTTCTCCCCCTTTGCCTTTTTTACACGTGCTCCCCTTTCATACTTTTCGATATCTATCACTCTCTTTCCTTTTCCAGCAGAAATGTCCTCCGAAAAAATTGTCCCTTCACATTGTCTCTCTTTTTTTCTTTAGGTGAGATGGAGAACTGCGTTCCAGGAGCTGGAGAACACATCCAGTTGGGTTTATTTGCAGACAGACAATGCCCTCTACAGGATGTTCCAGGAAGAAGTAAAAAGATCGAACACACCGATGACATGAGCATGAAGGAGCTGTTGGTCTCCTCAGCCATCAGATCAGAGAATTCAGACGCGTGTTAATGAACGTGTGTTAAATCTCGGGTTTGTGTTCAGAGGAAAGTCACGTTGAAGCCGGACATTACGACTCCATGATGTACCTCAGACTGTGGAAAGGAGATCTGAGTGGAGCGCTGCAGCTGGCCACCGAGAGAGGACAGCTCAATGATCACCTCCTGAGTCTCGCACCCATGGGTTGGTCTTCCTGTTCACCCTCTCGCACGGCTGCGGTTCGAAATGGTGACGTCCCTAAAAGACGTCCCGACAGCTCAAAAGCTCATTATAGTCTCACTGATCTCATCCTGTTCTGCTGTCATGAACCGGAGAAGTTTTGTTTTTTCCACATCATCATTATGAACGGGTTGGTGTGTGTGTGTGTGTGGTTGCAGCTGGTTATCAGGTGTGGCTCAGGACGTCAGAAGCTTATGTGAAGCAGTTGTGTCTTCAGGATCAGTTCCTCAAAGCCGCCTCGCACCTGGTATCCATTCACAAGATCTACGACGCTGTCAGCCTCCTCAAATCACAGCAGCTCTACAGGTCGACTCCTTATCATTACCTTCTACAGTGTGTGTGGTGTGTGTGTGTGTGTTTGTGTGTGTATGAAAGGTAACGTTTGTGTTTCCCTCACAGGGAAGCCATCGCACTGGCCAAAGCCCGACTGCAACCTGATGACCAGGTTGCTGAAGGATCTCTACATCAGCTGGAGCGCCCTGCTGGAGAAAGACGGGCATTACACCACCGCCGCCAAGTGGTGAGGAGGAGAAACACACTTTATAGTGTGTGTGTAAAACCAGTGATTTTTATTTCTCTACTGAAAGGTGTTACAAAAAAGTCAAATCCAGTGTTTTTATTATTCCTATCAATGGATTTCAGGAACGTGGCTCATAATTTGGTTTAGAAAAGACAGAGCAGAATGTAGTGTTCTGTTAATCTGTGGAAAGAGTGAGAGAAAGAAAGACAAAGGGAACAGAAACCAAAAAGTCCACAAAAAAGAGCGTGACGAAAAAGAAATAAAGAAAAAAAAGCTGAAAGGTAAAAAAAAAAAAAATTGAACGAATAAATTTGCAGCAAACAAATGAGTTTCCTGCAGTTTCACGTTTTGTCCTCTAGGGGGCTCCTGAACAGTCCAGCACAGGAATCACTGCGGAATCAGTTACTGAATGAGACTCTGATTATTTTATTAACTACGTTAATTTTAGAAGTAATTATTTACTGGTTTGTTGTAATTTAAATAAATTAATGAAGAAATAAAATCTAAACTCTTTCGTTCTCCCGGCGTTCCTTCAGCTACCTCGCAGCAGACTGCGGTTTCGACGCTGCCAAAGTCATCGCCAAGAAAGGCGACGTGATGTCACTGAAGACGGCCGCCAACCTGGCGAAGCTGGTCGGTGAGGGAGACCTGTGCCATTCGCTGGCTCTGAGATGCGCCAAAGACCTCATGCACTCGCAGGATTGGCTCGCAGCGCAGGAAATCCTCAGCATACAAGACTCCTTATTGGTCGGTTTGAATTAACTAGAAGAAACCTGCAACAACACAACCTGCGAGTTTTATTGCGGAACCTTCCTAAAATCTGACTTTTTTTTTCTTGGTGTAGGTTCACAGGCTGGTGTTCTGCGTGTGTGAGCTTCTGACTCGGAGACTGTCGAACGCCGGGTTGGTGGCGTGGCCCTCGCTGTCGTGTCACGCCTGGTCGAATCCCAGCGACGAGCGCTTCCTCTCTGCTGTACACCGTGTGTGGAGGCGTGTGTTCGGACTCGACACGGCGGATCTGGAGCGCGTTAAAGCGCTCCGTCAACAGCTGAGAGCTGTGGAGAACCCACCAGCGACCGCCGGCGTTCCCACAAAACAGGTCATTTCTTTTAACAGGTGTAACTTTTGCACCCCAAACACTTAAATAATAAAAGCAACTAAATTCTGTTTGCGTCTTGCATCATAAACCTTAAAATGTGTTTAGCAAAGACACAAAAAACATCACACCGCGTTGCTAATTATGCTAATAATCAACTCTTTAAAAATGGGTGTGGAATTTGTATCCATTTCTCGTTACTTTTAAAGAAATAAAGCGTTTCAGTCATTCGTTCCTATAAAAACGCTGATGCATTAAAACACCACTATTAAACTTTTGCTTTTGGTTCCCCCGTGTGGTTGATAAGCGCAATTGTCTGTAACAGTGTCGTAAATACCGTCGCTAATCGAAAGTTACCCAGGATGTGCGGCCATATTGAGATCCGTTCGGTTCAGTGGTGCCAATATGGCCGACCTCTGGGTTGATGATGTAACGTAAAAACACTCTCGGCTACCACAGTTATTAATGAATAATAAATAAACTGATAAAATAAATAATAGATTCATGTAAGAATAAATTTTGTATAAATCAAACGGTTAATTTTTTAGCAGTTTTACTGAAAATCAATCAAAATAATGTTTATTCCCTCAACGTTAGGGTAACATAAATGTAACGTATGTGTGACGGGTTCCTCTGTGCAGATGTTTGGTCACATGGCGTTGGACGTGTCTCTGGCTGCGCTCAGTGATCTGCTGGAGGACTGGAACTCGCTGCTTCAGGAGATTTTGAGCGTTTTCACTCGAGTCTTCAAGTCTACCAGTTTTCCTCTCCTGACTGAGACGTGCCGTCTCCTCGTCCCCGCAGGTACTAACCTTTGGCAGATGTTCTTATCCAGAGCGACTTATTTTATTTTACAACTAAGCGATTAAGGGGTTTGGGGCCTTACTCAGGGGCCCAACAGTAAAAACCTTCGCCAACTTTTCTGGTCTGAACTGCGTTCCTCCTCTCAGGTCTGGATTCTCTCGCGGTCTTTAAACAGAAGATGGAGACTGATGACAGAAACTCTGCTGCTTTCAGAAGTTTGGAGGCTCTGATCTCCTACCAACTCATGTATAAAAGCTGGTGGAGACGTAGCAGCGGCAAGCACTTTAACGGAGTCGAGAACGGACACGACGGAGACGACGGATTCCTCAGCAGGACTTCTGGAACGTTCTTCTTCCGAGCCTCACGCTGCCCTTCAGTCCACACAAAGAGCTTTGGAAGCCCTCCAGAGCAAAGTGACCGTGATGATCCAGCAGCACAGCCACATCCAGCTGCAGTCTGAAGATCTGACGGAGGAGCAGGACGCCGCTGGGGCACCCGGAGAGATGGAGATCAGGTTTGTGCTGTAATTAAATGTGTGATGTGATTTTAATTTTATTTTAAGTGGTAGAAGTTTCCAGAAGTTGTCCTTATGTCTTCGTTCCTCTCAGATCTTCTACAGAGTCGTTTCCTGTTCTCGCCGCTCGGATCGCCGATATCAGAAAAAACTGCCGCCGTTCCTGAACACGTTAAAGTGAGTCACTCATCAATTCCGATACGTTTCACTTGTGGATCAGAAAAACGGGAACAGAAACACACACACACACACACCGCTCAGTGTTACTGCACGACCTCACACACACATTGATGGCGCGGCTCTCCGAAAAAACATCTTAATGATTTTAAAGTAGGTTTGATTGTAATGTCAGCCAATCACAACAGCAAACAAAGCCCCGCCTCCTCGAGTGTGTGTTTATATGCATGTGTGTTTGTGTGTAAATTAATTTAACAGGCTACACCTGACCGATCAGACCAATCAGATTACTATCTTAATGTATAAAATTAATTTTTATAATTTAAATGTTGTTTTTTTTTAGATGTCGATTGTTTAAACATTCGACAAATAAAATAAAATTAAATGAATTGATCATTCGATCGTTTGCGACGATTAAAGATCCGATTAGGATTTAATGCTTTTTAAAAATAATTAAAATAAAATAGATTAAATCAATAATTTGCCTTTACTTTCTCTCCACACGACTGCCGTCTGTCTTTTGTTCCAGAACTTCGTCTTCCCAGACGTCCTGGAATGTTGTCTCGTCCTGTGGTACGTGGATCTGCACCTGGTGGGATTTCGGCTGGTCTCCGGGACAGGGCGTCGGTTCTGCTGAAGTTCACGTCGGCCGATTCGCACTACAGAAGAACGCGGAAGACGATGCAAAACACACAACCACTTAGTTTCTGTCTCACCTGTAAAAATCGATGATGTCGTCGGCAGTTTTTTTTATGCGACACTTTAATAAATACATTAAACATTTTTTTCTTCACAACAAAAATTGTGATTTATTAATTAACAGTTGATTTTATTTCCTATAATAATAAAATAAAAACACTGGAGACCGTCCAACCTTTTAATGAACACCACACACACCACACACACACACACACGGCTAACACCATCTAAACTTATATATGGTTTGTCAGTTTTGTTTTTTACTTTGATTCTTGTTGCTTATTTAGTTTTAATTTTGTTTTATTCTAAGATTTTAAAATTTTATTTTAGTCTATTTTTTTTATTTAGTCTCCTTTTTTTAGTAACGATTTATATACGACACATTATAAACATTTAATAAAGATTTTTTCTTCACAACCAAAATTGTGCTTTAATTATTAAGGGTTGTTTTATTTCCTGTAGTCGTAACCTAGAGATTAATAAAATCAACACTGGAGAACGCGTCCAGACGTGTTATTAAACTCCGTACATGAACCTTCAGCATCGACGCAGTTACCACACAACACACACACCACACACCACACACTCTATGGAAACCATCTGATTATAAATATATATTGTTTCTCCTTTTGGTTTTTAGTTTAGTTTTAATTTTTTTTTATTCTAAGATTTTAAATTTTATAGTTTTTAATTTTTTAATTAAAGTAAATTTGCATTAATTTTTGTGTTTTATGATTGAATAAAAGTTTTTTATTAGCGTTTTGCTTTATTTGTTTGGTCGTTATTTTGTTTATTTAGTCTGGATTTTCATTCGGATTTTTTATACTTTCATCTATTTTATTTCAATTTTTTTCAATCTATTTTCGGTTTGAATTTCAGGTCTTCCAATAATATTTTGTTTAGCATGAAGGTGATATCAATCTGAAATCATACTATTATAACCAAATGTTTAGTCTTATAATATTTACTGAAAATCAAATTATATATATAAAAATTTATTTTAATTATACGGCTGTTTTACGGCTGTTTTGTGTTTTCCATGTAAGTAAAAATCCCAATCAAGTAAATAAGAAACAACATCGTTGATAGAAAATATTTTAATATACAAGAGTTTTAAACATCGAATGGAATAAAAACACAAACAATCTGTTTTATTAAATAACGAACATTAAAGGACGTCCTGCACAGAACCAGTGACCCCCTCGCACCGCTGGCCGCAATCACACGCCGGCGGCCGTTTAAAAGGAGGTTTTGGTTTTTTTTCTCGTAGGAAAAAAGCTAAAAGATTGGCTGCTTCGAAAGTTTTAACCTTTTAATAAACAACACGTGGCTAAAAAACATTCCAACGTTTAACACTGACGTTTCCTGCGTGACCTGGACCGCGTCCGGATCCCTGCAAAGCCTCGTTTCCGTATTTTTTCTTTTCTTTTTTTAACAAAATCGATCCTGAACAAGATTTGTGCCCGAACTGCTGGTGGAACAGATTAAAACCTCGGGGAGAGACGAGGCGCTGGTCCTGTGCTTAAAAAAATATTTTCTCCGGTTGTTAATGCTGTAAAACAAACGAATAAAACGTCCAGAAGGAACGACGCGAAACTCGAGCGTAACGGCGGAACTGATGTCGAGCGGGTTTGCTTTTTTTTTCTCCAGGGGTCCAACATGGATGTGATTGGCGGAGGAGAGGAAATAAAAGGGATCCGGTAGCTGCTCTGCACTGAGGGATTAAAAACAAGGCTGGCGGCGGCGCTGCGGCGGCGGAGGTCAGTGCTTGTTGTTGGCTTCGTCTTGCGAGGAGTTGGAGACGCCGTTCTGAGTCTGAGAGGAACCCGAACCCAGACCGTAGAGACGACCGCAGTATTTGGCGTCGTCGATGTTGTCCTCAAAGAATAACTGGAATAAAAGATAACAAAAAAAAGACAATATAAAATAAATATAAATAAATGAATAACATCCTAAATTTCGTTTTACTTCTTTATTTTTAGGGTCCGTCCATGATCACATGTGAGCAGTCAGTTCCTCCAGATGAGCACGGCTTCGGTATCAGTGTGTACAACAGATGAGCGGTAACGGGTTACTCTGTCTACTGGTGGTGTCTGTGGTGTGTGTGTGTGTGGTGTGTGGTGTGTGTGGTGTGTGTGTGTGTGTGTGTGTGTGTGTGTGTGTGTGTGTGTGTGTGTAGTTAAAGTTGTTCACCTCTTTCATCCTGAAGAAGGCCATACCCGTCAGCAGAGAGTCCGACCCCGCCTGATGCTGCCGCCCAATCCGCTTCAACTCCAGCTGATCCGCTACTTCCTGGAGTCCACCCTAACACACAACACCCACACACCACACACACACACTTTTTCAATAATCCTGAAGATGTGATTGATGATTATTTATCTAGTCGTTGTGTGTGTCAGGGTTGCGGTGAGGTTTTTTCCTCTTCGCTCTCGTTACCTTCAGGTTCTTGCAGCTCTTCATCAGATATTTCACATCATAGATGGCAGGAAAGAAAAGATTGAGGATCTGAAAGAACTCGTGTTCCTCCTCAGGCAGCCGAGCGTCAGTCAGGAGCTTCACCAGGTAACCGAAATCATATCCGCTGCAGGAAACACACCAAGAAAAAAAACACACACACACACACAGTCAACAAATGAGAGAAAAAGAAAGACACACACAAACAAACAACAAAGAAAAAGAAAGAAGAAGGAAAGAAAAAAAACAAAGAGAGAGAGAGGAGAGAGATATAGAGAAAAGAATACAAAAAATGTAAAAAAGAAACGCTAACAAAAAAGCAGATACAGGAAATGGAGAGAGACAAAATGGAGACACGATATACAGACATTTAACAGAAAGAAAGAGAGAACGAAAGAGAGATAGCAGACAAACTACCTTAAAGATTTAGTGGCAGAATAAAGGGGGCTGTGCTTATCTCGTTTACTCCTCCACCTGGAGCCTATCATGTCCTTTAAAAGATGCTTGTGTTTCAGATAAAGTGATGATCTCTTGTAGAGGATTAGAGAGTTTTGGCTCCGCCCCCTGCAGGAGGGCAGGTGGGCGGTTCTGTTACCTGTGAAAGGGAGCCAGCTCACGTTCTCACACAGCACCAATCCCGAGGTCTGAGCAGCTCAGCGAAGTACAGCGTATCGATCCCTTCTTCCTCATGCTTCTTAACTGAAGCCGGAGTTCTGCAGGAGGTCATGGCGTCCTGCTGTACATGTCCTCTCTGTGGAGACACGAGCAACGATAAACAGACAGAGGGATAAACAGAGAGAGGAGGAAGAGAGAGAAGAGAGGAGGGAGAGGAGGGACAAGAGAGGAAGGAGACAGAGAGGGCAACCAGAGTGCGAAAGACAGATGGATAGTGAAAGAGAAACAGAAACAGAGACTGCAAGAGATGAAGAGAGAGCCGAAATAGGACCCAGCGAGAGAGAGACACGACCCAGAGAGAGAGAGCGCACGGACCCACAGAGAGAGAGAGACAGAGAGAGAGAGAGAGAG